>BHFT01036991.1:0-25731 GCA_004320025.1 Laticauda laticaudata
ATTGTCAAACAGTGTTGCTACCTAAGTGGACAGTTTGATTTTACAGAGGTGTGATTGACTTGGAGTTACATTGTGTTGTTTCAGTGTTCCCTTTATTTTTTTGAGCAGCGTATATTTAATAAGCGTATATTTAATAAACAAGCCTCAATGAGTATTGTTGGATAACAATAGTTGACCCCAAATAGTTGCATTACCACTTTGTTCAATCTACATCTTCAGTCCTTCACAGGATCATGGCATAAATGTATATAGAACACTTTTTTTTAGCATAGCCTAGTTAGATTTCAATAGTTACTTCCTTTCTAGTTGTAATACTATTGCTATCCTATGAATAAATGTATATGAATGGTTTTAGCAAAACCAAATTACAACAGTAAAACAGCAAAACCTTAACAATTATGCTTATTTAGCTTTATGAACAGGTTAAATCTCAATACACTGTGGTGCGTATACGTCAGGGGTGTCAAACTTGCAGTGTCATGGTGGTGTCACGTAACATTGGGACTTCCCCCCCTTTGCTAAACTGGGTATGGGTGTGGCCAGTGCATGACACATCTGGCCCGCGGCCAGGAGCTTGAAAGCCCAGGAGCTTGACAGGAATATGTGATTTTAAATACTTATACTTTTAAAGACTTACCCAAAGTAACACTCTTGGCAGTAACATCATTGCAGGAACTGTAGTACTGGGTTAACCAAACAATGCCCACAATAGCATAGACAAATTCAATCACCAAGATTGCTGGAACAATAAGAACAGAATGCACAATGATATAACAACAAAAACAGTAACAACTGATTTAGCCATATTTCTTAGCAGCAATTCTAAGGCAATGAGAAAAATATTCATTCTGATGTGACATTCTAAATAGGATGATCTCATTGCAGCAGCCATACCAGAAGAGGTTAGGTGATTAGCTTGCTTAGATATCGAATTATAACAAATTATAACATCTATCTTATTCTATAGTGCCATTTTATAGTGATTTATGGTTTTATCTTGAATATTGTATTGGCCACATATATATTTGCTGATATTTTATTTAAACTTATATTTTTAAACTTATATTTGTGTTTCTATGTACAGTACAATGTGTTTTGTTAGTGTTGTATACCAGTGATTGTATAACCTTTGTAGATGCCATACACTAAATAAAAATAAATGTCATTATTTTCACTTTACCTAGGCGCACATGCAATGTAATTGTCTAGGGAAAAAATATTAAAGAATGATAATGGGGAACCTTAACTATAAAAATGAACAAGGAAAGAATCCAAAATGTCTTATCTCCTACCTCTCTAAAGCACATGTATCTGTATGTAGCCATTTTTGGGGAGGGTTGAAGTGAATCGCATAATATATTCCATACACACTTTGGGGAGGGGTAGATACGCATCAGATTTTTTACAAATGAAAGCTCATGGTAAGCGAACAAAGGAAATAATGTTGAGTTTGAGAAAGATAATTATAGTATGTGTTTCTCCTCACAGAATAGTAAACTATATTTACTTATCCTTAAAAGTATCATGGTAACTTGTTTGTCTTTTCTGAATACAAAAAACAGCACACATGCAATGTTATCAAGGCATTAGACAAAGTATATGTCTTTCATTAATGTGGTTGTGATTTTTTGAACAATAAAAAATCATAAATGTGCATTTGCCCAAGAAAAATTGATACAGATTTTATGGAGTCAGAAATAGGCATATTTTCCTATTTAGGGGAAAATAGGGGTTTGTTTCCCACATCTGCAAAAGTAGTGAAACAGTGACTAAACTTGCAAATAATATTTAACTTTTATTGGCATATAACCAGATGAAGACATCTTTCGGTGCTACAAATGCCCCTGGATCACTCAATGTTTGTCAATATTATGAATGGAGAACCCTTTGAGAGCACGACAGCCAGCTGCATCAAGACTAAACATTAATTAAAAAAAACCCTTGACTGCTGCCTCTTACCTAGTCTGACGTATAGCACATATTGCATGGAATCCCGGGGTTCTGTGTACAAAATGCTGCCACGCATGCTGAGCCAGATGATTGCAACTTCAGCGATCATGCAGCTGAGCAAAATACCCAGATAACCTCTGCCATGGTCCACCAGATTGAGAGAGCAGGTCTCATTCGGATTGTATGCCAGTCCAAAGAGCACCACAGAAAGGATGATGAACCTGCCACACACAAGCCACATTCTTTTGACAAAGCTTGGGACAATATATACATAACCAAAGACTTTTAGCCATATAAGGAACAAGAAGCCTAATGTTTATTAGCTGTTTTTTTTTAAAAAAAACTATTGTGATTTGTTTTGCTTTATATAAGCTGAGAAAGGAAGTATCTTCTTTTTAATTCCTGGGAATAGTTATTACTATATAAATAACCAAAACTGTTTGCAATTTATGAAATTAACTGCTGCCAAAAAAAGCTTATCCCACAATAAATTACTATTGTATCTCTAAGATATTGTAGTATGTGTAATATTATATTCACAGAAAAAATATTTTTATATTATTCATAAAGTAAACATATCAAAATTTCAGTTCCTGTATCGATTATCACATTGATTTTAGTTGATTTTAGATACGTGGGTTATGGGATTCTCAGATAATAGAATATATCAGTTCAGCCAACAGCAAGTTTGTATTTCATGAATATCATAAACTTATGGGTGTTATTCATCATTGTGCTGCTGCAATAGTAAAGTGTGGTGGTTAGCTAACAAAGTTACCCCCACCCCGTCCCCGCCACCCACATACTGATTTCTGGATTGTGTCCCAGAACACACTCTGTGTTCCTCTGCAATACAAAGGGAAAAAAGGCTGCATCAATCTCCTTGAGATTTATTTGTCTCTCCATCATGTAAAGAGGCCTAGAAATGAGAACAGTAAAAACCTGCACATACTTCAACAGTCAGCAGAGGGCAGGCAAAAATGTTATCAGGCACAAACTTTTTGATTCTATACCCCAATTATGTTTTTATCCTGGCATGTAATTTACCAGGTTTGCCAATACATGTGTACACATTCTCTCCCTCTCCCTCCCTCTCTCTTTCACACACACATACAGTGCATCTTAACTATCACAGGCTCCTAAA
Source organism: Laticauda laticaudata (assembly GCA_004320025.1). Classification (NCBI taxonomy): domain Eukaryota; kingdom Metazoa; phylum Chordata; class Lepidosauria; order Squamata; family Elapidae; genus Laticauda; species Laticauda laticaudata. The sequence continues at coordinate 3,095 of BHFT01036991.1, forward strand.
TGTAATAAATTTGTTTCCTCATGAGGAACCTACCCAAGATGACACATAAATGCCAGTACCACCAACAATTATTGTTCTGTCCACAAACAGCAGAGTTCAGGGAACAGACATTAGGCTAGCAAGTACTGATTTGTTTTATATTACAACCTTGAAATCTCACAACAGGAAACCAGTCTCACAGCAAAATAATTCCGAGGTCAGATATTAATATTAGGTATCAGAACTAAGGAGAGGTCATTATTCTTTCACACACAAAAACCCTGTCCCCACTTTGTTAAATATCTGATTGAGAGTGTCTCTCTGTCCAATGATCCATCCATTCAATTTTATGGTTTTTAACCTTAAACAACTCAGCATTTTTTGTCATATCCTTTCTCACTTCCATCAACTTCTTGTAACATTTTGTATAATAAAAAGATCTGGGCATCTCAAAAATGTGTTTATGGTTTTGTATATATTTATTTCTAATAAATAGAACACCACTGTAGTTATTGGATTTCTTCTTCTTGAGAATAAGCATGACTCACTTTAATTACAAAAATATTGAGAGACTGATATGAAGAACTGCATTTGCCTTCAATCTGATTTTCAGTTTTCAAAATGTAGCTTGATCCAAAAAGCTCTGCTTTTAAAAGTTTCTTAATGGATGCTGACATGGTTCAGCTTTCTCAGTGGCAGTAACTATGGAGAAACCATTTAAACCAGTGGTTGCCAACTGGTGGTCCGTGACAAAATTTTGGTGGTCCTAGAGAAATATCACCCCCCAAAGCACCCCCTAAAGAAATTAATCCAGGCTGCGCGGGAACACAAGGCTGTGCTACCCACAAGGCCCGTGGGAACCCTCCCTGCCCATTCCTTACCTGACAAATTTGCCTGCTAAATTGCTATTTTTCTTTTTTTTCCCTGACCATCAGCTGTTCTACTGTGCCAGGAGATTTAGATTAGCTAGAGCCGAACCTTCCTTAGAACTGAAGCTTCTATTATTCAGTGCAGACTCAGGTAGTCGATGGCAGAAAGATAAATCTCTGAATGAATCTGTGCTTCTGTGAGCAACTCAATCTGCTGCCTGCTTTGCCTGATTTTGGGTAAAAGTTGCTTTTTAAAAAAATAAAAAATCCAATATTTACATACATGGTGTGTTGTGAGTTAATTTTGTGGGTTTGCTTGCAAGCAAATTTTATGTGACAGACTCAGGTAGCCAATGGCAGAAAGATAGATCTCTAAGTGAATCTGTGATTCTGTGAGCAACTCAATCTGCCTGCCTGCTGACTTTGCCTGATTTTGGGTTGCTTTTTAAAAAATAAAAAATTCAATATTTACATAAATATTTACAATATTTATATAGAAGCCATGCGCAGCCAGTCACATAACCACTAAGGCACACCCACAAATTAGGCCATGCCCACAAAACCAGTTGTTAGGAAATCTGAATCCCACCCCTGCCTCTATGTGTTTGTGTGTGTGTATGTGAGAGAGAAAGAGAGGGAGAGAGCGCGGTTAGACCAGATCTCTCTCTCTCTCTCTCTCTCTCAAAAATTTAAAAATAATTATTTGAGCCTGAACTTAGCTTCATGCACAGATTCACTTCCATACTTTGTATATATGAACTTTAGCAGAATATTTTAAATAGTAGCGTAATATGACATATTACGGACATGAAAATTACAAAACAAATATCAATGGCTTATGACCTAACAACAGAAGTCTTCTTCTCATGTATATTTTCACTTACCAAGTTGTATGAAGAACAAAGAGAAAAATGGCGGGCAAAACAAGATCATCACTTCCCACAGACCAGCGACGACGGAACACCACAATGCCAGGCATGGCTAGTGGGCCTGAAAAGGGTCACCGGGCACAATATTAACTTTCTGTAATAGAAATACAAAGAACAGAAACATAAATTATTGACAAAATCAATATTGTTGCTACAAATTTACTACAAAATATGTTTCTAGACTCATTGCTTTTAAAATTCTATGTTTGTTAAGTCTTTGAAGAATCAGTTGCAGCTCATTTCTATCAGAAGTTAGAATATTTAAGTTAAATTAATACTATTTATGTTACTTCTAGAATGAGTGGATCATGAAAATGGAACCTTACATCACAAGCATAAACCTGGTTTCTTTTTATTTTAAAATATGCTAACATTACAGAAAAGGTGGGTTTTAATATATATGATCTTTCAGAGAACATTTAGGAGATGTTGGGTGCATCTCCTTGGTTTTGGAGAACAGCAAAATATAAATCAAGAAAAAAAAATTGTTGGTTATATTCACCAATTTTGAAATTCAGTGTTTGAATTAGGTTTTGTTCTGGGGCTTTGGTTTCTATAAAAAAGAAAGGAATGGGACTACTAATAATTTACTTTGTTTTGGTTTCTTTCTTCTTAAAAAACAACAACTCACATTGTTATCACCATTGATAGGCACAAGGAAAGACAGAAACACACACATACACATACAATCACACTTTCATTTGATTGGCTTGATTTAATAAAATATGAAAATTACATTAGATCTAGGGTTGTAACGAAGTGTATTAATATCTATAGTAATCTGCAAACTCACGCAGTTATCAATACAAGGGGAGATGTACAAAAATTGCCACAACCTCTACTTTGTACAATGTATAATTGCATAAAAATTGTTTGCAGCTTTATAATATCATTTCTATTATTCCTTAAAACTCTGGGGGATAGATATCTGATCTTTCCATTAAGGACTCTATGGGATCCATGATCACCCATGCATGGGTGCTAATGGATCCAAGTCTCATCATGTGTTCATTTCTAAGCTATGAGTAACATCTCAGTTGAATTGTGAATCTTCAGGAAAAATCCAAAATGCTCTCTGAACATCTCTACAAGGTCCATCAATTACCTGGGGCAGGCTGACTGGGTAGGCAGCCCTGCAGTAAGATTTGGCTATAAACTCCAGAGACAAAAGAGAGTAAATTGTCAATGGCAAGGAACTAATGTTACATCTCCTAATCTTAGCTTACTTTTCCACTGCCCTGAGACAAAAGCCAAGCCCAATGTGTGATTATGATGTCGGCCATCAATAAGTTCAATGGATCAAGTCAATGGTTGCCATAGCGGCCATGAACTTCCAATTCATGGGGCCAAAGAATGAGAAGGAAATCCTCAAGCACCATTAAGTCTGGTTAGGTCCACTGGCAACTTAGCCACAGAGTCAAGGAGCTCAAACAGAGCTGCTGCTAGGTTTGGAGGAAGGCAAGCAAATGATCCCTATAGTCCAATTCCACAAAAAGGCTCTCCCATTTGGCTGTGTCTGGCCACCAAACATTTTCAGATAACAGCAGCCACACCTACCTCTGCCCTGGAATTGCATCTGATACAACATTTAAAATCCAAAAGGATACAGTTTTGAGAAAGATCCCCCCCTCTGCATCAAGCCAAATCCCATTATGCACCAAGCTGCCCCCCTTGTCCATGATCAGATTATGGATGAGGTACGCTTTGTTGGAGGCTGACTTGACATTAAGGAACAGCAGCTCTGAAGATATCAAACATTCAACCCCACCATTCTTATATATCTCAAATGAGAGCAAGAAGCCAGTACAGCTTTACCATATCCCCAATTCCAAAAGAGTCTCTCAACCGGCAAATCTCCCAGAAGTTCTTTCTTTTCTGTCTTTAAACTTTATTGATCCAATTCCCACCAAGGAAGATAGCATATATTAACTTTTCCCCCCTTTCTATTATGCTTTATTATGCTCCTTGCTTTACAAGCATACAAGATATTCATTTTTACTGATAATTACTAGAAATAAGTAGTTGTAATATTTCATTTGTCTTACATTTGACATCACACACCATTTGTAGCAGTGACAAAACATGGTGATTAAAAGAGTCAAGAATAATTCATTTTAACAGCTCAACTGATATTGGATATTCTTTCCTCCTTACAGAAATTGTGTTCTCTATGTGACTAACTTTTGGATCTCTTTATGCCCAAGCTAGTACTTCCACTAGTCAAGAATAAGAATAATTCCATATGGAAATGATTATGAAGAAGTATCTGATTTTCTTATCCAGGTACTTCTTGTTTAATGAGCACAGTTGGGACCAGCAAAAAAAAAAAATTGCAAAGCAGTTGCAAAGTGTAAAATCACATGACTGCAACTGTGCTTTTCAGCTCAAAACTGGTGAGATTAATCAGTTTCATACCTATGGCTTTTGTTTGCTTCCTAACCAATCCAATCCATTTTGGAATGCAAACACCAGTGGCTGGTATAATTAACAAGGGATTTACTGTTTGTATTTACATTCATTGTGAAGGGGGAGGGGGAAAAGAAACAAATCAGACACAGAAGGGACTGTCTGCAGAAATTGCTTGTTCCCCTCTCACATTCTTGCAAAATGGAGAGATTGGACTGCTGGCATGGTACACATTGCTTTTTATGTGTATTCTCCACTGTGTGCCTGCTTACTCTCTTGTAATCCCTTCCTTTACAATCCCTCTGCTCTGCAAGGAGGGAAAAGAGAACAACAAGTCAGGCACAGGACAATGCATATTGATGAGTGTAATGGAGATAACATGACTGAGAACAGCAACATTGTAACTTCAAATAGGCACTATATGAAGGCCCTGTCCCACTGCATTTATGGATGCAAAGAGGATGTAAAATGTTAAAAAAAGCTTGCCATCCGTTGGAAAACGCTATGCATCCATTGTGTACACTCATTGCATATGTGTTTCAACGACGCCTCTAATCCGTCGAGCATAACACCGTCCATTGCATATTCATCCGTGCCAAGAAGCCTTTTGAAGCCTGCCAGCAAAACTTTGTGAACGCGAATCGAACTTTCCGCCGTATGAATGTAAATCCACGACATCAACGAGCCAACAAACATTTCTCTTGCCTCTTATCATCCAGTAAACGCCGCTGCTATCCTCTCTGCATCCCTCTGCGGCATCCTTGCCAACGTCAAAATCTGCTGCCAGTCCTGAAAACAGAAAGAGGGCACGGAAACAAAACGGCTACATGCCCAACGTTCTATACATCGTTAGCAGACGCGAAATAGCAAATGATGCCGTTGCATACCGATCTGCCTACATCCCGCGCGCATCCCCTTTCTTGGTCTTGTCTTTATAGTCGGTGTATACGGTGATTGCCATACCGGCTTCATTCGCTATGCTGTCTGCCTTCGCAAATTCTCCCCCGCGAACCCCTTCGGCAGGTTCATCTGCCCCATCATCCGCGCTTGGCTTCCTTATGAACAGATGCTTTAACACTCCCCGATATCATACACCCTACGTCCGTTTATTTTCTGTTTCTTCCGTTCTGATTATGCAACTTTTCACGCATTTTGGAGCGGATGACAATGGATGGAGCCACCCCCGAAATTTTGCTTGTCCGCTGTGTCCTTTATGCATACGTTTTGCGTCTGTTGGCCAGTGGGACTGGGCCTTGAGGTAATTGGTAAGTGAGAATGACTTGTAAAAGCAAGGTAAATGTTAAATGAAAGGAACACACAATTAAAAGGAATAAATCATTCATATTTTGCACATGAGAAGACCTACAATTATGAACACAGTAAAAAGGGTTAAGTTAGATAACGAATCTTTCACCGTCAGTCTCCATGAACAAGATTATGAAAATTCTATCTGAAGTTGTGGAATAGAAAACCATTTTAGACAAAAAAAAAAAAAGAAAAATAACTGAGATCAAGATATGCTTACATAGCATGTAGAGCATGTAATCCAGTAGAAGCACATTCTTCTGTCACAAGAAGCTTTTTTGGGAAAGTCTGTATCCATGGATGTAGACTTTATGAATGAAGGAGGAACCAGCATAGTCACCCTGTAGCCACTAAAAATTCCAGGGAGAAGAAAAAAGCAGCTCAGTGAATATTTGTTAATACACTGTTATTACCATCATCGTTACCATCCCTCTGTTTAACAATGCAAAAATTTCTCCAAGCATGTGAAATGGGGGGGGAGGCATAATTTATCCACTTCTTTCTATATCCTTATTTAGCCAAAAGACTAAATGGGATAAAGGAAAGAGAATAAGATGATACAGTGTTATCATATTGAGAAAAATACCAAAAGAGAAAGAACAGCACCGAAGCAATTTTGCCTCTTCCACAGGAAATCTAGCAGGTGATGGTCATGGCGAGGAGAGCCTTTGGACAACTTGGACAACTCTATGCACTCAGTCACTCAAGCCCTAGTCATCTCTCATTTGGATTATTGCAATGAGCAACACATGGAGCTACCCTTGAAATGCATTAGTCTTGGGGCCCATAGAATGGCCCATGCTACAGCACTGTCTCATGAGCTGCACTGGCTGATGGTTTGCTTATGGGTGCAGATCAAGGTGTTGGTTATGACCTTTAAAGTTTTCCATGGCAGGGTTCAAGTCCAAGTTACTTGATGAGTCATCTCACCCGGTTAAGACAAGCCCACCCTACTCATGCTGGCAGAGGCGGCTGGCTATGGATCCAGTCATTTAAGGAACTCTTGGCTGGTGGGATCTAGAAGAGCCTTCTCTGCTGTAGCATCAGGCCTCTGGAACATCCTGCCTACCAGGGGTGAGGTGGGAGCAAATCTCATCCCTGGGGGCAGGATGTTCCAAGAATAAACACTACAGAAGAGAAGGATCTTCTTCTGGATCCCATCAGCACTAGGAATTAACAAAATGAACCAATGGTTTGGGTAAAATAAGAATTCCAATGTAAGGGAATATATATAGCTCAGGACTGAATTATAAAGTTATTGAGGCTCTTGGAGCTTGGTGCAAGTGAGTACAGGGTTTGCTGCCTGTTTGTGCATAGTAGATTGACTTGCCAGTTTTGATGGAGATGCAGTTTCCTCTTTAATACCTCGATTGGAATATTGATTTCTGCCTGAATGTTTAGTATTGATCCTTGTTTATTCAAGTTTTCACTACTGGAGAGGACCAAGTCCTCCTGAAAAATCTACGAAATTCTTCTTCAACACTCTATTGAAACATTAGAAACTTGCATAGAAGTTCATATAATTTCATAATGAGCAAGAGAATAATGCATTTTAAAAAACTATAGAACTGTATATGTGTAAGTATACCCACATTTTTAGAAATAAGAGAGATGAGGAAAAATGTATGCCTTCTGGGAGGAATTTTTTTATACTTAATTGCTTTTAAAACACAAATAGTTTATGCTTTGTTTTAACAGGTGATCAAACTATGAGGAAAATGCAATCTAAATAAATTATGTAGTAAATAAGTATCAGAAATATAACAAAAAGCAGTATTCCTGCTTTTCTGGATTGCTTAACTTATTTTTAGCCACTGAAGCCAAATCATAACAAACAAATATACAAACAAACAAAAGACAACAGTTCTACTAACTCAATTCTCATGAGATAGATAGCTATATAAATTCGATTTATTCATTTATTCAATTAATTTTGATGGAACTTGATTTATTCAATTCATTTGTATCTTCCCATTTTACATATATGGCAATGGGTGGTTTACAATGGATGAAGAATTATTAAAATTATTCACTTACTACGTTAATGGAAACACATAGCATATGAGTATATGTCATATAATTTCTATTTCTCTTTGAATAAAATTTCAGTCAGAATCAGTAAAGTTATTACTCAAGTTGTACGTTCAAATAATAAAATAATACTCCGGCTTAACCCAATATGTGTACCCTGCCTCTATAATAAATTTATTCCAGATAATGAGCAGAGACAAAGAACAATGCAATCTGTATTAGAGTTGATTAACAATAATTTAATCTACAGAAGAGGTTTTCAAATATTTTCAGGTATGGAACCTTTAAAAATGCCCAGAACCCTGATCAAGAGGCAAAAATCTTTGACAAAAAACTGAATGCATGCAAGTATTATTTATATACTGTTTGCTTCTAGGCTCATTTCACCATAAACAGACTGCATATAACTAAATCAAATACTTTAACAAATCCTTTATTTGTGGTGTTAATTGCCACAGAAGGATTAGGAAATGCCAGCATATTACTGATATTCGTTGTTCCAATGATATGCTATACTGTAGAAGTTGCTATTTTCATATAGAATATCACATTATTTTCAGTATTATAGCTGAAAACTGAGTCATTTGAGGTTTAGACAAAACCCTCATCTAATGTGACTCCCCATCACAAAATCTCCTAACAACACCGCCCTAAAAAAAGAGGAACACTGACATCACCTAGACTCTGCTGAAAATGTTACCTAGCCTGGTAACAAAATTTTAGAAATCAACCCACAAGCTCAGAGAATGAACCTCCACCCTCACACAAAAAGTGGTATTACATGCCTACTGCTATAATAATGCCCACTGGGTCATCTTTCACACATGGGCATAGCTAAGAAATTGCAGAAAATTCTGCCTATATATTATTTAACATGTTAAGTACACTTCTCTGACTGGCCCATATGACATCCTAAACCAAGTATGGATGGAAAGGGCGTTGGTACTTACCTGATACACCCGTTCTCTTTGAGCTGTGAAGAGCGAAGCTGTGAGACCGCTATCCCAGGTATGGGAGGGTGCTTAGTCTCCGCATTCCCACGGCTGAGCTTTGATTTGTGCGAACGCTCCTTCTCCTATCACGTGACGCCTCAGCGTTCCCCAGTTTTCGCGTAAGACGGACGGAAAAAGGCCGCTTTTTTCATCCTCACATACAAAAAAAGTTCATGGCCGAAACAGAGACCCCAGCCCAGACAGAAAAAAAAGTAGGTGGGCGCTGTGGATTGCTCCTTCCACAGCTCAAAGAGAAGTGGCTCATACTGTCAGTAAGTCCACACGCCCCTTCTCCTATGAGCTGTTCAGAGCATCCAGTAGTGGGACATACCAAAGCTTGGCCTGTCCTATGGGAGGATCCGTCTGGCTCGGAATCTCCTCCCTGTCTCTGTGGACCCTTTGCAAGAACTCTTCTGCCAAAGGAAGCCTCAGCAGAAGCAAACACATCAATTTGTCAGTGTCTAATGAAGGGCGATGGGGAAGCCCAAGCCGCGGCCCGACAGATTTCAGTTATGATGCTTGTGTGACCCATGCCTGCCGAAGTTGCTGCACTCCTTGTTGAATGAGCTGTTATGCCTTAGGCACACTGCAGAGATTGGGTCTGATATGTTTTGCTATTGCGCCCTTATCCAACGGCCTATCGTAGATGGTGAGACCTATGCAACCTGAGTATTGGGCTGAAAGAACACATATAAAGCCTCCAATTTCCTAAAAACTGCTGACCGTTGATATAGATTCGCAGTGCACACCTTCACATCAAACTTATGCCATTGTCTTTCTATCCCCTGTGATGGACTGGGGCAAAAAATTTGGAAGAATAAGCTCTTGTGCTCTATGAAAGGCCGAATTGACCTTGGACATAAATGTGAGATTGGGCGAAGAACACTCGATCAGCATGAAAAATGCAGAGGTCTTGTCTGATGGACAAGGCTGCAATTTCCGAAACACGATAGAGCAAAAGTGATCGCTACAAGGGAAACTACTTTGTACGTCAGAAGTGGAGACTTAACTTTTCAAAGGTTCAAAAATCTCTAGTCAGCGAGCCACAAGGACCTGAATAAGGTCCCAGATGGAGATAACAGTGCATTGCTAGAGGCGTATATAATTGGAGGCTCCTCGAGGGAAAACCTTATGTATGGATGATATGAAAGAGAACTGAGGCCCTCGCAAGTGAGAACTGATGCCAAGGCCCCCACCTGCTTTGAGTGACAACCCCTTATCAAGTCTCTCCTGTAAAAACTCTATAGAGTCTGAGCGACAGAAGAGAGGCAGGATCAATTCAAACTTACTACATCCTTTTGCAGAAGGGGACCAGTGTGCATTGTAAATGCGAATTGTTAAGGGGCGCCTGGCAGTAGGATAGTGTCGGAACCCTATTGGAGAGCTTTCCGCCCTTCAAACCACTCCGCTCAACCTCCAGATGGTCAATTGTAACCATTGGAGATCGGATGTTGGAAGGGCCCCTGAGTTAATTGAGATTCTGAGTTGAATTCTCCAGGGGGAGCTACCAAGAGACTGCGGAGGTCTGCGAACCATGGGCCATCTGGCCAGTAAGTTGCTACTAGAAGTAATTCTCTCTCTTGTCTAGTAACTTCTGGATGAACCTTGGAACACAGAGTGGAGGGAATAATATAGCAGGAGACCCGGGGCCAACTACAGCGGAGCGAGTTGAAATTGCTCCGCCCCTTGGGATGGTACCTGGAAAAAATCTCAGGAGCTGAGAGTTGAGAGGGGAAGCAAATAGGTCACCACACCGGCTGACCAAATGTCCGGCTGCCGCTCTCTTGAAAAAGAGATGGGTGGAAGTGCCACTCTATTGATCTATGGTGGCCCTGCTTAGGCCAATCTGCCTGTGCATTTGACAGACCTAAATGTGTTCTGCCCTTATGGAAAGTATGTTGTTGTTGCGTTCTCTGCCCAGCGACACAGGCGCTCCGCTTCCCCATTAGCTGCTTCGATTGTGTGCTCCCCTGCTTGTTTATGTGAGCTTGGCTGTTAGTATCAGTAACATAACATAACTAATAAATAATCTGATACATAAGTATCAGTCTGTCAGTATCAGTACCACCTTAAATAGATTATCTGAGTCGATGGTGTTAATTGACTCTTCTTCCAATTTATTAAGAAGCCATGCTCCTAGTAGGGATAGTAATGTGTTCTGAGTGTCTATGACTGCCTGAGGCGAAGCAGTAGGAAGATAAATCAAAATATCACAAGATAACGCTGGGGCTACGGAATGTACCTGAGGCGGATCAAGAACGTACTATCCCGACATCGCCTGGAGCGTATAGCCAGCCTTGGTGGAGGAGGTCCTGGGGAGGGAGGCTAATCCGAATGGAAGGCCACAAATTCAAAATGGTAGTTATTGTAGCAGAATCTCAGAAATTTATAATGGAAGGGCCGAATATCCATGTTGCAAAGTACGCCTCCATCAATTTATGGGCGTGAGCACGGCCCCTTTCCTGATACCCCAGTAATATTAATTAGAGGGTATGCATTTTTAAATTTGCGAATACTAAGAAACAGTGGAGATGTTTCAAAATCTAATATCACTTTCCACCCTCCCCCCCGAATATATATACTATATATATATATGTGCTGTTTAGCTTCTCGGGTGATTATCCCACGCGCATTGTAGTTCTGTAAAGTTGTAGCTCATTGTAGTTCTGTTAAAAGTTGTAGCAAACGTTTCAGCAGAATCTCATCTGCCATCATCAGGCTTCTGTATGTGAAGACACACTTCCATACAGAAGCTGATGATGGCAGATGAGATTCTGCTGAAACGTTGCTACACACTTTAACAGAACTACAATGAGCTTACAACTTAACAAACTACAATGGCGTGGGATAATACCCGAAGGAAGCTAAACAGCACAAATGTAAGTATTTCGCGAGAGCTTAAAAAAACAAATATATATATACTAGTAGTACAATACATATAATATATATAATATATTTTTTATTATTATTATATATTATATATTATTTTTATATACTATATATATACGTGTATCAATATATATTATAGCTATATAATATATTATATTACGTATATAATATATATATTTTTATAGCATCCTCCGCGCGGTACTTACATTTGTGCTGTTTAGCTTCCTCTCGGGTATTATCGCCACCGTCAATTGTTAGTTGTGTTAAAAGTTGTAGCTCATTGTAGTTGTGTTAACAATTCGTAGCAATACGTTTCAGCAGAATCTCATCTGCCATACATCAGGCTTCTAGAATGGAAGTGTGTCTCACTTCCTCTGTTTCAAAATTTGAGGGCTGCGTCTCTTCTGATTGGCTATTAACTGGGTCTGTGTTCATTGGGACTTGGAGTTTTGATTGAATTTTGTGTCTTCTGGTTCTTCTGTCTGTTTTGTGGCTTTGCAGTTGGCTGGCAGCACCTGCTTCTTGTGTTGGAGCTTTCCATGACAGCTTGGCTCCGTCTTTGCACACGGAGCCAAAGCTGCATTGAAAGCCTCCAACACAGAACAAGAGTGCCAAGCAACAAAGCCACAAAACCAGACAGAAGAAACCAGAAACACAATCACAATCAAACCCAAGTCCAATTTGAACACAGACCCAGGGTTAATAGCCAATCAGAAGAGACCCAGCCTCAAATTTGAAACAGAGAAGTGAGGACAACTTCCCATCAGAAGCCTGATGATTGGACAGATGCAGAGTTCTGCTGAAGTTGTACAACTTTAAAGAACATACAATGAGCTTAACAACTTTAACAGAACTACAATGACGTGGGATAACTACCCGAAGGAAGAGCTAAACAGCCAACAATTATATAATATAATTTATAATATCACACACACACACACACACACACACACACACACAACAACACACCACCAAAAAGATGTGAATAAAAACTTTGTCCCGTTGATTGGTCGCCAACTGGTGGATGGCTTGCATATATCCAGCTATACTGTTGGAAACCAATGAGATTATGCTTGAACGGGTCTCTGGGAGGACGGGTATGACCATGAAGGGATCTGGAGAATTGGAGATCTAACCTCACAGCGCGAGTCCAACTAATCTGTATCCCTGACCAGGTGTCAGAGGTACGAGGGAGTCCGCATGGTCAGCGAATAATGATTAATAACCCTAACCCTAACCCTAAACCTAACCCTAACCCTTTTTAGGTCCTGGAGTTATTCCTTGGTCGCTGGAAGGGCTGCTTCCCTGCTCCCTGAGGAGGATCATTTTGGATGACCATCCCTTCCTACCTCTGTCCACTGAGGACGACCTATCTGGGGTTGTTGTCTGGTCTAAACTGCTGGGGGTCTCTGATATCTGAAGAGAGAGAGGATATCCTGGATAGAAAATCAAAAAGATCCCCTCTGAAAGAACTGGGGGCTTCTAGAATCTGACCTTTCCGAAAAACTTTTCTTCTTGTTGCGTGTTTCAATTAGTAGCAGATACAGGGAAGGGCCAAACAATCTATCTCCCACAATGGGGGATGAGGCCAGCTTGGATTAGTGTTTGAAGTTGGCTTGCCAGTGTCTTAACCATAGCAAGCGATGCACTGTGACTTGTGAGGTAATGGCTCTTGCTGAAAACTTGACTGCGTAATAGGTAGCATCAGCAGAAAATTCAGCAGCTGCCATAAGTTTGGCAATATCTTGGTGTGCCCTAATGTTAGAAGAAGGAACATGTTGTTTCAAAAGACGAAGCCATCGAAGAGACGACCCGTTTTTCCTCTGGCTTTAGTGCCTCCAGCGCCTCATTGGGAATAGAGAGGGATGCTAAAGCCACTATAGGCTCATCTACCTCGGTAGTTACTCAATAACCTTGCAAAATCGGGGTCCAAGTTGAAATATTTCCTATCATATCCAGTTGGGGAGGTATACACCGCTGCAGAGGCCCACTGCTTCTGCACCAGGTCCGAAAATATAGGTGGAACTGGAATTACCTCTGCTTCAACTACCGGTTGGTTGAAGATCATGTCCTCTGGTCCTTCCCTTCAAGGGTTAGGTGTGTCAGATGGTTTTGGCTTGTTTAGGCCTGCAATGTTCTTTGCCTTAAACAAGAGAGATTTGAAAAGCTGTGGCCGGAATAGGCCTGTAAAAACAGGCTGTAAAAACAGCCTTCATCCTCAGACATTTCCCCTTCTAAGGGGTCTGTCTCTGACAGGGACTCGCTGTCGTGCATTGATCCCAATTCAGACTCGGCCATTTGAATGATTTGATCTACTTCCTCTTCTTNTCCCCCTGTAAATGTACCTGGGACTGGTGTTGTTCCAACCTGGTCAGTGACCTCAGAGGTTGAGGCTCTTGGTCAGTGTCTATAGGGTAAGGTCTGGACATTAACGCATGTTGAAACCCTGCTGCAATCCCTTGGCTAATAGGCATCTCCATCCAGAGACGAAGCACCTCCCACTACTGGATGCTCTGAACAGCTCATAGGAGAACCACATTCACTCATGGAAGGAGTTTGTAGATACAACCAGACCAGTTTGTAGAAGCATGGCTCTCACCAGATATCTGAACTGGTAAGTTATACAACAGGCCACAAATCTAGTTAATCAGGATGGGCAATCATTTTTCTGCAATATTGCACAACAGCCGGGGATGGTAAACAAAGTAACTAGAAAGGAACTAGTAACTAGAAAGTAACTAGAAAGCTGCATGAGCAGCTCTTTCTCACATGGTTATTTCGCTATGTTGTTAACTGATTTATAAGTTAATGGTGCAACTTACTGCATAAACTTATACAACTTAGAGATATTATGTAGTAGTGTTTAAAATGAGATAGGAGATCAAGTTCACATTCCATCCAACGGTGACATGGCATCAGTCATTACCTTTCAGCAGAAGTTAGCTAATGGTTATTGCTATGGCCATAAAATGAGTGGACATTCTCCATTAGATGTGTTACTTTCTGCTCCAAGAGGAAAAATGGAATATACATATTATAGATACAAAAATTAATTATAAACAATCCCCCAAAAGAAGATGAGAAATGGAAGAAAATGGCAATTGTGGAAACAAAAAATGGGGTATTAGAGAGAAAAGGATGGAGACAGAATGATTAAATGAACTATTACTCCAGATACTATACAGCCATACATATATTCCTAAAAAGATGATAAAGAAAGATTGATTTTTTTCAGGACTAAACTACTAATATATACTTTTTTCCAGAATGAAGAGCGTGAGTGAATGAGTAAGTGTCTGTCTGTCCATCCTTTATATGAATGAGTCTAAGACATAAAAAGAAACAGAGGGATCATGACTATATTTAGTTTGGCAAGGAATATTTGCTATTGTTACTTGTATCAAGAAAAATCTAGTCTCAGATGGAACATATTCTACGGTCAATAGTAGTGTACCCTTTGAGTGACAGCTGTTGCAGGATGGAAGCAGAAAATACTATGGCAATCATATTATGTGAGCTTTCCTTATTGTTTCCTGCATTGTTTAAGCAGCAGGAGATATAATGTTGTGTGACAAAGAGCTTTGGTCTAATTTAATGCAGCACTTTTTAATGGATACCACCCCACACCTAGATTGAGTAAAAGAAGTTTACTCATTAAAAGAAGTAATTTAAGAAACAATTTCATAGCTATGAGAAGCTGTTATTCTCACGAATCTTTCCAGTATGGGTATTCTGTGGTACACATTTCAAACATATGATTATAAAATATATTTATTTCTTAGCATCAGAAAACCATTGGACCTAACTTCTGCCAAAAGAACTCTATGCCCTGCTTACTGTCTTACTTGAAAGACATGAAAACAAGAAATACTGAATACCCCAATCTATATTGATTACAGCTACTCATATCACTAATCTCTATATTCAGAAGAACACCAGATGGCATACTCTTACCATAAGCAATTCAAACGGAAATCTGCAATTAGGATATGTATAAAACATCAGTCTTCAGGCTGCTATTTTAAAGCTCATGAATAGAATTCTTTCTGCTTCACAACATGCATTTTCACAATCTGAAGATTGTTCTGCTTTCAAGGATATGATTTCATCTTTCAAAAATGTTTTTTGGTTATTGGGGAGGGGCATTTTAGCTCAGCCTGACTAAAAAAAAACATTCTCTTTCTGAACTTGGATGTAATTTTTAATGGCATATAGTTAAGGGATGCTAATGTTATATTTCAAAGCATTCCCTCAAATCTGCCTGCCACAACCAGTGTTGTATCTTCAGAAGGGACTAAGCTAAAGTGCCTGTGACTGCATTACAAACTACCACCAGGAAACATGCAGATTGACTTAGATATTTCTGCTGAAGCTTCTCCAAGTGGATGTTTTCTAAACTTTATAAAAAGAGAGCAGAAAATGAGTGATTAAAACCCACTTCCCTCATATGCTAAAGGCCCAGTCCCACTGCATGTACGGATGCAAAGAGGATGTAAAACGTTAAAAAAAAGCTTGCCATCCGTTAGAAAACGCTATGCATCCATTGTGTACTCATTGCATACGTGCTTTCATTACGCCTCTATCCGTCGAGCATCCGTCCACTGCCGATTTCATCTGCCGCAAGAAGTTTTGAGCTGCCACAAAACTTTGTGAAACGGATGAACTTTCCGCCGCATAAGATGTACATCCGGCGACATATACGGCAACCAACGTCTCTATGTCCATTATCATCCGTTAAACGTCCGCTGTATCCTCTCTGCATCCTACTCCCATCCCCTCAACTCACATTCCACTGCAGCTGAAAACGGAAAGAGGAGGGAAACAAAAGGTACACGAGAACGTCTACACAGCGTGAATAGCACGGACAATAGAAAGGATGTAAACGTATGCATTTCATATATAAAGGATTAAAACAAAAGACAAAACGTTTGTATCTGGATATTTCTCGTATAATTTAGGATGTCTGCAGTATATCTAGAGTATGTAGAAGGACACATAGTGGACAACCGATAATTTCCTATAAAATGAAATATATATAGAGAGAAAATAATATATATTTTCTATGAAAAATCATCTTGGATCGCTGGGATGGTGGACCATAACAGTCCCTCTATGCTTGCCACTGGAGGGTTTATCTGTCCCAAGCAACTATCCTTATCTATCCACAAGCATGCAAAGGCTTAATCATTTTTTCAAATTTTCACCAACACTTTATTAAGTAAAAAAAATGAACCAAGTTAAACTAAGTTGTCTTAAGCAAAGATAACCTTTATTAACTTTCTTAGGTAAACTTTATGACTTATTAAATAAGCAAAATGAACCAAGTAAAGATGTCTTAAGTGTCTTAAGCAAAGATAACCTTTATTAACTTCTTAACTTTATGACTTTATTAAAAAAAAGCAAAATGAACCAAGTGCTCTTAAGCAAAGATAAACTTAACAAGTACAACTCAGTCTCTGACACTATTCTCAGTCACTTTGAGTCATGTCCCTGGTCTCAGCTGTTAAAGCGGCAGGGACTGGTAGGTGGCTGTGGCTGGAGTGCTGGTCTGAGGCACCATTGCGGGTGCTTGGCCCTGCAGGGTACAACAGGGGATGGTGTGTTCAGGAAGCTATCGAGAACTGACTCAGTCCCATGAGGTTGAGAGGCCCTTTCATCAACGACTTGAGATGTTCAGCCCCAATACTGATGACAGATTGTCCGTTGACGGCTGAGCTATGGGTGAGGAAGGAGGAGTGTAGTGGGCTGTCTGGTCTGCAGCTGCGGTGAGGAGTGGCGTGTCCTGTGCGTGCGATGAACCTGGCCTGACTGGGAAGTTCTGCATTCTGCTGTGGAAGTGCCTGGTAGTCGTAGCCTTGGTAGGGTGAGGGGTTGTGAAAGCCATGGAAGGGCTGTGATATCGCCTGGGGGGTGAGAGAGCAGACCTGGACTGGGTAGGAGCAGCTTCAGCTGGGCCTGTGAGGGTTGTGGCAAAGTGCTGTGATCTTCTGCTTCATCACCTGGTACTGGGCCTTGCGCAGATCTCTGAGGGGTGTGGCTCACGTAGGTGATGAAGGGCTTCCGGCCTGAGGATGGTATGTCGCTGTGGACCAGCTGAGAGAGAAGTTCTGTTGCTGGTCTTCATTTGTGTCCCTGATGTCCAACAGCACACTGTGGTCCTGGCCCTCCAGGTCTGCCTCTCTGCCTGCTCCTCTGGACCCTAGGGTGGGGTCGGGTGTGGTTGGCCTCTGCGTGGCTTGCGCTTCTTCCTCCATTTGTTACAGCAGGGTGTCATCCTCCACGGATCCTCCAAGTCTGACGCCATGGTTTCTGCCAGGGCCCTCTGAAAAACACTGCCTGGACAGGGTAGCTGGCTCCTGGCTTGAAGAGGAACTGGCTGTCTCTGGGCTGTCTGAGGAGACGGGTTCTCAGAGGGTCTGCTCCTCGTGGCGGATTTACCTACCAGAAACTGCACTTGGCCATTACGTACATCTCGCCGCAGTTAGTGACTGACAGCGGCCTGCCTGGATTTCTTGAGGTGGCTAGCTTGCCATTACACAGGTGTGCATGTGCTTCCACCATCCTAGGAGTACTTCTGCAGTTTGTACCCAGGCTCTTACCTTGTCTCTCCAAGCTGACTGCTTCTTCTTGTGTCGTGGATACAGTCTGTGGTCCTTTCTCACGGTAACTCATCTCCCTCAGCCATTCCAGCACCTCATCCTCATGCTCCTTGGAAACGGCTGTACTGTTTCCTCTCTCCCCTTCCTGCTTCCCCTTGCTCTTCCTTCTCCTTGGCAGGGGCTTCAGCAACGCGGCCTTCAGGGCTTGAGCAGCAGGCGCTTCAGGGCCTTCAGCAGCAGGCGCTTTGAGGGGCTTTGAGGGCCTTGGGGCTGTCCACACAAGGCAGCTAGCAGCAGCAGCAGCTTCAGAGTCAGAGCAGGGGGTGGGATGCTGGTTCTGCACCTTCTGCCAGGGCAGTGAAACGAGTAGGCACAGGCTTTCTCCCCTGCCTGACTGACAAACCAATGGTGTTCCTGCTAGATGTATGTGGCCAGCTGTCTTTTCCCCTTGTATGCTGACTGCATGCGTGCTGCATCCTTTTATACTCCCCAGAAGCTAATGCAATTCACACTCCCGCATGCGACATGTGAAATGCTTTGCATCTGATATACATCCGCGTGCATCCCCTTTGTTTCTATCAGTTGGTCCATTGATGCATCCGCTCCATCCGCTAATGCATCCGCACCGCTTCTGGCTACTGCATTGCCGCTTGCAAATTATCCCCTTGAACCCCTTCGGATGCTGTAATCCGTTCCATCCACTGTCATACGCTAGGCTTCCTATGAACATTCCGTTTAACATCCGCACTATATACCGGCCACCGTCCGTTCTTTTCCGGTTCTAATTTAGGCAAATTTTTATAACCAACTTTTGTAGGCGGATGACAAACGGGTTGGAGCCACCCCAAAATTTTGCTCGTGCCGTGATGTCCTTTATGCATACGTTTGCGTCCGTGGCCAGGAGACCGGGCCTTAAAAAAAAAAAAAAAAAAAAAAAAAAAAATGACTGTATACATCCTGCAGCCTTAATGAAAGGTGACAAAGTGCTAGCAGCACCAGAAGCACAAAGTTAGCTTCCTGCAGTTAGCATTTACATACTGTAAAACCAGGGTGTCAAACAGGCATCAAGGCGGCATAAGTGATGTATTGAGACTTTTCCCCCCCTTTGCTAAAACTGGGCATGGGCCATGGCCCATGAGTTTGACAGGCCTTGAGTATCCTCAGCTGAAAGTAAAAACTCCTCAATAGCCATTTCATCTGCTAAAATCTTCCCTCTTATTTTAAGTTGTTTCAGAGGCAAAAAATGTTAAATCTTTCAATTTCACAATGCAAGGGAAAGTTAAAACTGAAAGACAGCTTTCTACTTTGGCACGATAATTTCTGATTTGGGCGAAATTTTTCCTTTATTGTTTGGTTTCAAAAAAGAGATATGCAACTCTTTCAAGTTAAAACACTATATGCTCAAAACAAGCATTTTAAAAATACACAGTTCAAAACAAAGTTTTGTGTTTTTGAAAATTTTGTTCTCTGTTTCAGAACAAACTTCAATGGTTTTATACCACATCTATTTCTACTGTAGCATGATGTTTTGAGCATCATGATTGACTTTATGTTTTTACAACTTTAACAGAATACAACATGACGTGGGATAATACCCGAAGGAAGCCTAAAACAGCACTATATATATATATATATGTGTGGTGTGTGTGTGTGGTTATGTGTAGTTGTGCTATTTAGCTTCCTTCGAGGTATTTCCCACGTCATTTAGTGTTGTAAAGTATGTAGCAACGTTTCAGCAGAATCCCATCTTGCCATCATCAGCTTCTGTATGGATGTGTTTCTCACAGCTTTTGGTTTCAAATTCGAGCTGGTCCATTTTGATGGCTAGGAGCTGGTCTGTGTTTCACATGGACTTGAGATTGATTGATTGGTGTTTCTGGTTTCTTCTGTCTGTTTTGTGGCTTTGATTGGCTGGCAACACCTCTGTTCTTGTGTTGGAGGGCTTTCAGTGCAGCTTGGCTTCGTGTGAAAGGACGCGCTGTTATTCATGCAGCAGCTAGGTTTCACCTGGGGCCTGGTGGGGGGGGTGTTTGAGTTGAGGCATCAGAGGGAGTCTGTCTGCGGCTCAGGTGTTTGTCTTTGTGTTGTGAGATCTTTCTATTTGAGAGTGCAGGTTTCCAAATGATTGACAGTCTGGTGGAATCATCTCTTCTATTCATACTTTCAGTCTTTTTTCAATCTCTATGGCTTCTCTGATGATTCTGTGGTTGGGTTTTCTATAGTGGCTAGGGTTTTAGTGCCATTGAAGTTGATGTTGTGACCTGTGGTTTTCATGTGTTGGACTAGTGAGGAGTGTGTTCCAGCTTTTTTACTGCATTTTTCTGTTCATACTAGGCGGGTACTTATTCTCTATTGTCGTGCAATGTATGTGCTGGCATGATGTACAGGGAATTTCGATATGCCTTGTTTCCAGGTCAATTTTGTCTTGGGTTCCTCAGGATGGCTGCTATTTTTTTGTCTATTTGAAGGCAGTCTTGATGTGAGCCTGTGTCTAGTATCTACTGATTTTATCTGTAGTACCCTTATGATAGGCGCAAGACAGCTGTTCCATAAGGTCTGTTGTCTTCTAGGTCTCTGTTATGTCTTGGTGGTTTTTGTGGATCAAATTGGTGATTTTGTTTTTTGTAGAAGCCATTGGCTGTCAATACTTCGGTCAGCGGTGCATAGTTCAGTCTTTATATGTGTCTTATCTGCCAGGCGTTTGAGTTCATGTGAATAGTGTTTCCGCTCACGCGAATTTATAGTGCTGGTGTATGTGGTGCGATGGGCGTGAGGTAGCAGTCTGTGTGTTTTTTTTGATATGTGTATCCCCAGTCTGTCCATCGTTCTTTGTGTAGCATTAGTACATCTAGAGCAATGGTAGTTGTTTGTTATATTTCCGTTTCCATTGTGAACTTGATTATTAGCGGGTGTGTGTTTTTAGGTGTGTTAGGAAAGTTTAGGTTTCTTTTTCCAATGGGGGCAAATCAAAATGTGTCATGCGACGTATCTTAGCACCATATTTGGTTTGTGGTAGGTCATTGCCAGGTGCTCTGGATTTCGAATTCTTCCAATAACAGGTTTGCCAATGACGGGTGACAGTGGTTGATCCCCATAGTGGCTCCTTCATATGTTGCCTTGGATCTATTTGTCCTATTGTAATATGAAAATGTGTTGGTTAGGCAGTGTTCTAAACAGCACACATATACATACATTACATACATACATACATACATACATACAACATCATACATATATATATATATTCAACCAATATCAACCAGTTTAGGTATGTACGATAGAAGAAAGGAAAATAAAAAAAATATATGAAGCCTTTGGCTTTTTATTTCTATAGAGTCCTACTTCTACAAATTAGGTAAGGCAGAGTTTTTCAAATTGCATTTTACAAAACTCTATGGTTCCGCAGTAACTTGATAGGATTCCATAAGAAGCTAAGGGGGGAAAAATCACTTGAATTTAGCCAGGTTATCCAGAGCAGCTTTCTAAAGTGCAGCTGAAAGAGTGAAGCATGTTCTCCTGGGGAAAAATGCTGTAGCAATCAATCTGCAGATCAGGTGTTTCAGAAAACAAATTCCTATCTGTTTGAAAAAAGTCTGAACAAATTGAATATAATGCATATATGAAAACTAAAATCCAAGACAGAAGTTTGTTTTAATTTTGCACAGCTCTCACCATCCTACTATTATAATATCTTTCCAAAATTAATGGCCTTGAAAAATTCCTTCAGGAGAAAATATTTCACTGATTTAAGGAATACAGCATAATAACATGTGCAAAATACTGCATGTAGAAAGCATACATGTTCTCATCCCACCAGGTTTTTTTCCAAGTCTCCAAGTGTTTGTTTCTTGGATAACTAG
This sequence comes from Laticauda laticaudata, assembly GCA_004320025.1. Taxonomy (NCBI): domain Eukaryota; kingdom Metazoa; phylum Chordata; class Lepidosauria; order Squamata; family Elapidae; genus Laticauda; species Laticauda laticaudata. The sequence goes on from BHFT01036991.1 coordinate 24,954, forward strand.
CTACAAGCAAAAGACAATTAATATTGCTAATGTAAAAGATTATGCAAACATGTTTATCTATGGAACTAGTTTCTTCATTCATTTTTAATATTTTCCCACTATCAGTTGCAAAACAGAAGGCATACCCCATCTAATCATCACAAACATAAATTCATGAAGGTCTAGAAAAATGAAGATTAGGACTGTAGAACTGTGGCTTTCTATAATCATAGAACCTAACTTTTTAGGTTTCTGTCTGACCTATGATGAATGTTTAGCCAAAATTAAATAAGTAAACACTCACCAAAATTGTTAATAATAAAACAGAAAATCCAGCAAAAATACATTATTGGCTGAGCAAAACACTAGAACTCTTCAGTGTTTCTAAAATATGGTTTCAAAGGTTTTATATAATACTTAATATAGCCTTATTATCCAGCAGTATACTTTTACTTACAGCCAATGTTTTCCGGCAGGTCCCATTAAATTAGGTTATTCTAACATCAATTAGAATTTTCTTTTCCTCTTAATAGCTTTTCTTAATTTCCCAAATGTAAAGAAGAATTACATGAAATGGATTTATGTTCACCTATCCCTTTTAAGAGGGGGGAGGGAGGAAGGGAGGGAGATCTCCTAGACAGAATAATTCCATATAGAACTGAATAACAAGAATATAGAGAATAAGGAAGATGACTTTGCAAAAACTGTTATACAAAAAGCTGAATTTTTGAAAAGTACAGAACCTCTAGTTCAGAGATCCCCAACCTTTATGGCTTGGCAGCCTGGGGGGGGGGGGGGG
>BHFT01036991.1:25737-37030 GCA_004320025.1 Laticauda laticaudata
GGGGGGGGGGGGGGGGGGGGAGGCAAGTGGTATGCCGATGCCAGCCCACCGCTTGTATGAGTTGAGCTGTGTACATGATGTCCCACCAATAATGGGTTGTGGCCTGCTCTATATAACATTAGAAAGCAGCTAATTTCAATTAAAGTAATAAACTTTAATTAACTTTAATTTTCCTGTGGAGTAGATTTTTACCTATCTTTCTACCTATCTAGTGGGGCTAACAAAACTACAAGTCTTATGTTTCCTGTTTTTACACTAAGTTTTCCTTCGTGTAATACAGCACATTAGTCAGAAGTATGAAAATTCTTGAGTATTAATAAATTCAGTGTACTGCTCTCTCAAGGAATCATGTTACATGGCCTGTGACTGTTTTATTATAGCCAAACAGAGAAGTGCCAGAGAAAGGGTGGGGAGGGGAATTCTTCATTAAGAAGTATTTTCTTCACTTCTTAGTTTTGAAGGAAATAGGAGCTGGAAGAAGTATTAGATATGTTTGTCACTTTGTGTTATTTATAAAGATAAATATATTTATAAAAAGAAGCAAATCTGAATTAATTTAAACATCTGCTCACCATAGCTTAAATTGGCAGCTGAATAAAGTAGTCTTGCCTGCTTGTAATAGCTGCCAATTTTCAGACATCATGTCCACTTGCTTTCCTGCTACACATATCCCTCTTTCCATTCTGTCTTACAATTTGCTTTTGTAAGCTTAAATGACTGGGCAGATAAGGCTATGTCTGGACACCAGTACATCCTTAAAAACACTAGCCTGTGGCTCAAATAGCAGGGCAGCTGGGTTATTGGCTTGAATGCCTATCAGTATAATTCTGAGGGAATGGATGAATGCCTACGGGAAGTGGGAGTGGGGAAAGCTTGTCTGTATAACTACAACTATTTTTGAAAAGAGAGGACAGTAACCCCATTTTTACTCTCTCACATGCAGAGGCATGGTTTGTTGAAACTTGCAGCATAGATCCTCAAAGCTAGGACTCAACAAAGATAGCATAATTCTTCAACTTAGAGCTTAAATATGTCAGAAAGAGTGTGCCGATTAGACCATCTCTTTTGTCAAAATAATGACTCGCAAACCCCAACTTATTTGGAGATTAGGCACGGGGATGGAAATTGTTACACTTGCTCCATGAGGTTCATTTGCCCAGCTACCTATTGATATGTAGGAAAATGCAATTTATTGATAAGATCAGGTGGTTGAGCCATTATAAAGTGGGATATAAAAAACCTACACACACAACCTTATTAAAGGTTTCTAATACACACACACACACACACACATCAGACTAAGATAAACATTTCCTTTAACAAAACATATAAGCTGTACAATTCAGTTGAAAAAGAAACTGGAATCTTTTAGGGGTGAAAATAATTTTAAAAATGAGAATAAAAGGGCTCCTTAAGTGTTATAAGTAGGGATGTGAAAATGTTCAGAAATAACCAATCCCATTCAACCTGATGTTAAATAATAGTCAGTACATGAATTAAAGTGACTCTGATAGCAACAGCAATAGCATTTAGACTTATATATCGCTTCACAGTGCCTTACAGCCCTCTTTAAGTGGTTTACAGAGTCAGCCTATTGCCCCCAACAATCTGGATCCTCATTTTACTGACCTTGGAAAGGAGGGAGGCTGAGTCAATCTTGAGCCTGGTGAGATTCAAACAGCCGGCAATCAGGAATCAACAGGATTCGCCTGCAATACTGCATTCTAACATCCGATTTAACATAAACTTCACATAAACATAAACAGCAACTTCAACTAACTTTTCCTTCTCGGTTCTACAACTATTATATATAGCATGTACTTGTGGCTGGAACACAGCAGCTCATTCTTTTGTGAAAACCCTTGACATAAGGTGAGACAGGTCAGACAATATTATAACACTTCTCCTTTGGTAAAAGCTTGCTAGGGTATAAGTCCATCTTATTACCTACTTCCACATCCTTTAACAGAAAACATTAGATTCTTGGATCTTGGATCTTCTGCATGTGAAGCACATGCTTTTCTGTTAAACATCTATTCCTTAAATGATGAGTTAAAGTAAAATCTGAATCTATACTTTTCCTTATGTTACCTTCCAAATAAGTACATTATATTGCCTATACTAAGAAGTTTCACCATTCCACCATTCTACAAACCAGAAAGTTTCTCTCTGTAGAATATTACTTTTCATTTACCACTCTGCTAATTGATCACCTTAATTTGTCTCCTAATTTCAGTATTCTGTTCTTTTAGCTTGTTATTGCTTCCAAAACATATCCATCCTGAAGATTTAAACTATCTCAGCAATCTTTAGCTTTAGCTTCCCAATCATGAAATATATTGGAAACATTCTGCCTTCATATCACATATTGGAGATAAGACAGTAAACTTAGACTATGAAAACAGTTCACGTTGGCTGAACATTTTGCATCTCTCTTACAGCATTAACTAATTTCTACATAAAAAGTAACTTATGGCTATTGTTGCCCTACAAATTTGTTTCTAAGGAACAGAAACCAAACTGAGTACAAGCTGAATTCTGTTTCAAAGGACTTCCATCTTACTGCTAAAACCACTCAAATCCCTTTAATGTTAACATTTGACATTTTCTATGGCAATACCTGTGTTCACGTAGAACTATCCTTGGTGCTGAAAAATTGCTCTCTGACTTTTTACAGTTTACTGATTATTTCCATGCTATTGAATTTTCAAATAATTTTTCTAGGCCTTTGGATGTATCCAGACCTTGGAAAAAGGCAGATATTTTACAACAATAGTTTTCTCCCCTTGCAAATAGATGTAAGATTGTGTGTGTGTGTGTGTGTGTGCACGCGCGCGCGCACACACACACACACACACACACACTAATCAACAACAAAGCTCTCTCTTCAGAGCTCTTTTAACAATCTGTTATAATTAACTCATAGAAAGTCTACCATAAATCACCCGATCGTTATCTCTGATCTATCCACTATTAAATATCCTCATCTGACACTTAATAATAAAACCATTCCTTAGAATACTCTTAATAACAATGCCATTAGTTAGTGACTTTCCCAACAATTACATCTCATTCACTAGAAGTATAAATCTCTGGTATAGGTGTTTCTTCAGCATCCATTGTTCAAAAGGTCTCTCTGAAAATACAGCAGTCAGCTTGCCAAGAGGATCCAGCCCATCACATATCAGTTCCATTATCTTATTCGTGGAAACAAAACTATCTTCAACATTCTAAAGCCCATGTCACACTGGCCAACGGAAGCAAAAAGGACACAGAGGACGAGTAAAAATGTTCCATCCGTTGTTATCCGCTCTTAAAAGGGGCAAAAATTTGCATAACCGGAGCGGATAACACGCCGAACGCGGGGAGGACAACAGGCGTGGCATGCAGAGCGGCGATGCGGAACGCGAAGCCCAGTGGATGGAAGCGGATGGGAGCGGATGGCGCACGCACGCTTACGAGGGCGCCTCAAGCAAAGGCGCGACGTGGAACGGATACAGCGGATGCAGAACGGACACCCGAACGGGAAAGGACATTTGCACAGCGGACATCAGCGGCCACAAGCGGCAACTAAAGCGGATCAACACAGCGGGAAGCACGGCATCACAGCGGAAATCCGAGAACGCTCCAAAGCGTTGACATCAGCATCGCGGGGGGAACGCATTGAGTAAAGCACCCCGGATCATAAAGGAAGCAGCTAACACGGTGCCGCCGCATTCGAGGAAAGACCTGCTGCTAGGACACTCGACGTTTCCTTGCCTTGCCCTAGCCTGCATTCCTGCCTTGCCAGCCTTGCTGCACAGCTCTGCCTTCCAGCCAGCCATCGGTGCCTGCCTGGCCTTGCCGCTGGACCTTCCTGCCAGGCTTTTCTTGCCAGCCTTCCTGCCAGCTTACCGTGCACAGCCTCTACTGCCAGCGCTTCCTGCCACGCCTTGGTGCCTGGCTACCTGGCGAGCCTTTCCTGCCAGCCTTGGTGCCTGAACAAAGCCTCCCTAGCCAGCCAGCACCCAACAACCATGCGGGAGGAAGCGGAACAGAGCACATCAGCAGCCTTGCCATCCTTGCAGAGGGACAGGGCCAACCTCCCGCAACTGCCCCTGACTCCTGCTTTCTCGCTGACGGCGCGTCTGCTGAAGCTGCTCCTGCGCGGTGGTGCTTCTGCTGGTTACTTACTCTGATGAAGCTGCCCTCGATCTGCGTCGCTGCTCTGGATCTGCTACGTTCCTGCTGTCTGCTCTCGGTCTTGCTCGTCCTGCTCGTCCCTGCTCGTGCTCCTGGTCGCTGCTCTTCTCCTGGATTGCTGGCTTCTGCCTGGTGCTTACTCTACTGCTGCTGATCCTGTCTCCTGCTGTGTCCTGCTGTGCTGATCTCATGCGCCGCTGCTTGCGTCTGCTGCTGTCTTGCTGCTGTGATATGATAGATGCATGCCTGATTATGATCCTGCTGGTGAGGATGAATTGGATTGATGATTCTGCTGGTTGTGCTATGTGCTGTGGTGGTGGTGGAGACAGAGCAGCCCCTACTACCTGGGAAGCCCCTGCTATGTAGGGCCAATCTGGCAGCCAAAGGAGGAAGAGGCGCTATGCCGGGGATGGAGAGGACGGCAATACTATATTGAGGAGGTGCAACGCAGGATGAGAGTGTGGATTGGCTGAGAGAGAATACTATTCTGTGGCGGAAGGGACACCGCTGTCACAGGACACCAAGCGGCAAGCAGCGCTGCTTGGAGAGAGCAGGCGGAGGAGTATGGGTTACACTGTCGGAGGTGCTCCTCGGACTTGATGAAACATGGCATGACACCTTGGTACGCGGAAGCTGCACCTCAAGAAATTGGGCCAGGCCACTGTTGAAGCTGACAGACAGAGAGACCTACTCGTATTGGCCAGGTGCAGCTTTCCTGGAGGTTGAGTCCGCCACCGAGGGCACTCAGCAGCCCCTCTAACGACCCTCACTCTCCAGCAGCTGCTGAGAGCTCAGTCTCTTTTCGGCGGAGGTAGTTCACCTGTCTCGCAGGCAGGTTCTGTGGACGCGTGCCACGGCGGAGAACCCTGCCGGAACAGGTGCTGGTAGCATGGCTGGAGTGCGTAGAGGACTTCCTGGTGCGGTGAGAAGGAACATCGAGTCCACCACAGTCCTAGCCGCATTCACCCCCCCCTCCGCCTCGCAGAAATGGCAGAGAGCCGGACAGAGGAGGGGCAAAAGCCCACTGTTCCTGCTGGGACATCAGGGACAACCATCCGCACCAGCTAGATTCGCTCTCTCAGCTGGTCCACCACGACTCTCATAACCTCCAACTGAGCCCTTTCCTCACCATGTCACCAGATCCTCAAGAAATGGAGATCACAGTACAGCTGGTTGAAGCCGGATCACCGAGCTGCTTCACAACCCTCCGGACCAAGAGGAACCTCCTCCCATTCCGTCCACGTTGCCTCCTCCACCCCAGGTTGATGTCCCTCCATTCCAAGGCTTCCCACAGGCCCCACCTACCCAGGCTACGGCTACCGAGAGCGTTCAGCAGCACTAGGCAGCGCCCTTCCAGTCCAGGCACAGAGTCATCGGCGACACCGTTGCCACCTGTTCACCTTGATGCCACCGATGCCACACACGACCAATGATGCACCGACGACAGCGATGCCACCCATGCCAATTGATGCCACCATGCCATGCTTCACCCAGCCTGCAGAGCAGACACCCCACTCCTTACTCCTTCCTCCCCCCACAGCCAGCCTCGGCCTCAGACATCTGTCATCAGTTTAATGGGGTGACAACCCAATGGCATGGGAGGGACCTCTCGCATCACGGAGGCTTGAGCAGCGTCCGAACCTTCCTCAAACACACCGTCCGCCTGTTTGTCGCTCTTTGGGCCAGCATTTCAACCAGCCCCATTGCCTTTCACCCCTGAGTCTGGGCACACCTCAGAGTGACAAGAAGGTGCCAGAGACTGGCTGGCTGGCTACCTGTGGACTTATTTGGAACTTGACTTGGGTCATTTTTTTTTAATTGTTGTTCAATAAAGTTTAATCTTTGATTCAACACTTGCTTCATTCTATTTTTTTAATAAGTCTCGGGTGGAACTTTTGAATCTGGCTTAGCTTTGCATTGCTTGGATGGTTAGATAGCAGTGGTGGGCAGGAACCTGTGGATGGGGTTTAGCTGTGGATGGGTTAGAGTAGTGTTATAGCTCCAGTGCAAGCTAGTGGTTGTCGGTCTACCCTCCAGGGCCACACCTATGGGCCCTTTTTATCCAATAACAATGTAAGCCATTGATCCCACATTTGAACACAAACACAATTCTTTATTAAACGTCCTGTTCATGTGTAGCCCACCCAAATACATGCCCAATCTCATCCGCGTGATGAGCAGGCTGAAGGAGCATCCTTAAGTCATCTACCTCCTGTCTTTGCACTCCGCCGTCAGCTGGGGAGTCTGCACAGGATTTCGGAGGTTGCGCTGCTTCTTCCCTTCCGTGCAGCGCTCCGTTTGTGGCCTTGCAATTGCTGAGTGTCGATCAGTTTCGCCCTTGCCTCCATTCCCCCAGCTCCATTGTCCCAATTGCTTGTTGACGATCACGAGCCTGTTCGTAGCAAGACTGAAGGGTAGCGGTGTGGCATGAGATTGTGCAGGATGCAGCAAGCTTCCACGATCCTCCTCACGGGTCTCTGGGCGATGCTGCATGGTGTGAGAAGTAACCTGGAACCTGTTTGGCAGGATGCCAAGGTTCTCACACCTGCCTTCGCCCTGACCAGTCTGATAGTGGAAGATCTTCTCCTCACGGGTCAGGGAGTTGAAGTGTATGGCTTTACATGCGGTTAGCGTTTCTGAGGGAGAGCCATCATCCACCCACTATGAGAGAGGGCACATCTTGCGTGTGGTTGGGAGGGGTCTGGATCTGGGAAGCACCCGATGAGGTTGCCTTCCAGCCCTCCTTGGATGACTGGCGTTGTATACCGGGATCTGAAGATGAGCGTAGACCTACAGCATCGCATGTACATGAACTTGTAGTCAGCATTGACCATGTGCGAACGGACTGTGAGAAGAGCCTTGTAGTTGAAATAAGTGGACCCGACTTTGCTGGCTTTGTAGGCCATTGCTTGCATCGATGCGTCAACTGTATGTGGGAAGTTTCCACCTCTGATTACCATGCTACTGCACTTTCTTCATCCTTCTCAGTGGAAGGGCGCACTGGAAGAGCTACTCCTTGTTTTCTTCGATGATGGCCCTGCACCACTTCTCTGACCACAATGCTGATAGGAGTGTTTGTGGCACCTCCAGCCGTCTACTGCATGCTTTTGTAGGTGTCCTGAGCCAGGTGGCGCAGAGTCAGTGCGCCACCTTGGAGCCAGGTTCCAGGCTGGGCCGGGAGTTGGGTTGTTGCTTGTGTCAAACTGGTTGTCAGCCACTGCACAACCTCTCAACATGGCGGAGGCATCCTCCATGAAGTTCTGGAAACGCTCCGAGTTCTTCGTTCCTGAGTCCATCCATCAGCTTGTGTACAGTCGTACTCTGCGTCTTCTCCCGATCCATTGTTCGGACCCAGGACTGCTTTTGGGCCTCTTTTTCTTCCACGTGTAAGAGTTCACCAGAGACCTGTTAGATGCGCTTTGTACTGTTGCAGCAAGGATGGTGGCTTGCCAAAAGGACTGTGGACGATCGCACGTGGACATGACTGGATGCTGTGAAGAGGAAGAGTTCAGAGAAGGCTGCAGAGGTCTGCACAGGTGCGGCTGCTGGTCTGAAGTGAGATGCAGACGAGTTTAGCTCCCCTTTCTTATAGCAGTTAGGTGTCCCTTTGCGATCTCTAGGCCATTCCTCTAGAATCCTTAATATCGAGGATAGGTCCCCTCTGCGAATGTTTCTCGCTTTAAACGCTTTGGTTTCCGTTGCTGCATCCGTTTGCATCATTCTGCATCTGTTTCCGCATCCGTTCGCTCCTCCCTGCGTCCCAGCGGATACGAGTTGCGCGGATGCGCAGGGATGCCAAGCGCGATAAGCGGATGCGTAACACATCACTTAGCGGATGGCAGAACCAACTGGATACATTTTCCGCGCAAAAATTTGCGGCAGCCCAAAACATTCAGCAGCGGATGAAACGTCAATAAACACGATGCTGGACGGATAGAGAGGAAAGCAAACGGAGAATGAGTGACATCGCGTTTTCGAACGGAATGCAAGTAACGGATGGCAAGGTTTTTTGTCCGTTTTACATCCTCTTTGCATCCGTTGGTTCAGTGTGACATGGGCTTAAGGAAGATCAGTAAAGAAGAATAATGTTCCACATTCTGATGCTACTTTTCCTCTATGATAATCCACTGAATTTCAGATAGCTGGGAGGAAACAAAAATCACCCTGTCCCGTTGGATAGGACTGCCACTGGAGAAATAGAAAAACCACACTCCTTTAAGTATCTTGGTCTCCAGTATTTTACAAGAAAAGGCAGAAGCAGTAAAACTTATGCTGTTTGAATTATACAAGTGAATTATACAATTATTGAATTATGCAAGGCCCATCAACCACAATCCCAAAGATAGCATTTAAAACAGGCATCCTATCACCAATCAACTCGCTAGAAATCGAGCATGTCTTAGTAACAACAAACAGCCAATCAAACAGTCTGAAACCAGACCATGACTCAGAAGTATCCAATCAACAACACTAATGCTAATTTGCATCACATAAAAAGTTATTTAAAGGCCAGTGTTCTGAAGATGAGCACAATTCAAAGAGCACTGACAATGTCTCTTCGAATGGTAATGAAACACTTGCAACCAAATTGCCAGGCTCGGAACTCAAACCAACAGCCCAACTACTGACCCAAGCTAGTAATAATCAAACACATTTCAACAAGTGATCCTGGTGAATTTTACAAGCTTAAAGTTTGAATATAGTAGAACTCTTTAAACATAATACCAAAATATAAGTGATCCTTAACTTATGACCACAATTGAGTCCAAAATTTGTTGCTAAGTGAGACAGTTGTTAAGTGAGTTTTGTCCCACTTTACAACCTTTCTTGCCACCGTTGTTAAGTGAATCACTATAGTTGTTAAATTAGTAACAAAGTTGTTAACTGAATCTGACTTCCCCATTAACTTTGCTGATCAGAAGATTGCAAAAGGTGATCCCATGACCCTGGGACACAGCATCATCAATATTAACCAGTTACCACGTGTCTGAATTTTGATCATGTGACCATGGGGATACTGCAATGGTCATAAGTGTGAAAAATGGTCATGTCACTTTTTTCAGTGCTTTGTAACTTTGAGCAGTCACTAAAGGCACTGTTGTAAGTCAAGGATTAACTGTATCCAAAATATTTCATTAAATTTCAATCTTTTTGATCACTGAAAACCAAACAGATATCCTGACTCAGATGCCAGTGATCAATTATATTAATACATGGGAGGGTACTATGCTTAGGGAGTTACCCATTTAACTAATATAAAATATATAAACTTTCCCACTTTAGTGACTGAATTTAAATGTAAATTAAAATTTGGATTAAATAGTGACTATTTCTAGTTATATAATCAAAATCAGAACACATAACAGCAAAATATATTTCTGTCCTTGTTATAGCCAGCTTTTTGCAATCTGCCGTGTACTTTCCTAATCAGTTCTGACCTGCAAGCTAGGACTTGCAAGACAAACAGAAAACCTGATGACAGAAAATGCAACATTATTTATTTTTGTTCTAAGACCAGAGAAAATATTAATATGTCTGTAATTCTGTGTCATTTAAATTGTACATGTATTCCTTCAGCAACTCAGAGCTAAGTGGCTTCTCTCTTTGCACAGACTGTCTAATGACTACGCTTTCACATACCCAGCATATACTCCTCCTACTCAACACCCACACATAGTACAATCTGCACAAATGTACACCAAGCACATAATCTTTATGCTCTTACTTTCTTCCTCAGCCATCCAACAGGGACCTCAGTGTAACTGTGACTTGTCTTTCTATCATACAGAATGTGTTTTTCAAATCAACCCTTATGTTCGCTCCATAAGGAAGGTTATGAGAAAATCTTTTTGAAGTAATTTGTAGTGTAAGTATTTAATTGGATAACCTCATTTTTAAAAATAGTCTGCAATTCCCAGATTCTCTAATTAAGGGCAATCAAATTTCTGGTGCAGTTAATAGAACACTTTTTAAAAATATCTTCACCTCTTCCAGCAAAAGCCATACATCAAAGATTGCCAATTAATCCACTTAATGCTTCACTTTCTCTCCTTTTTCAGGAGAGTTTCAGATCTTATGTCTTAAAAATAAGATAATAACCAACATTTGCTTCTAACAGCCAATAAGATGACATATTTATTTGTTCCATATAATAAAATGAAACTGCTCTACCTTTTTAAAATAAACTGGAAACAGTATTTGTGTACATAAGCATAAGTGTATAGAAGGAGGAGTATAGACACTTAGCAAGCTATATGTCTGGAACTGACATCTTTACTCACTAACTGTACTGCACCAAGAACAGTGGAGCATGACTGGAAACTACATCTTATCTTTCATCAAATCCTGTTGGGGTAATTCCAACTGCAATCCAATAGTCAATGTCCCTTTTTCTGGAGATGAGATCTCCATTTTACATGTTTCTCTTTGTCCCCCTTTTGTCTTAATGAAATCTGGGCAAAAACCATCAGGGATTTCATCACTTTTCTTCCTGTCTTGGTATTGGCAGCCCGGATTTATCCCACATCTCTGTCTTGCCTGGTTGGAGGATCTGTTTCTTTATCAAAATGGTTAAATGTGAAATTGGTAGCAGAGATATTTGATTAAAAAAACAAAGGAAAAAAAATCATCCTGTTATGACTGTCCTTCCGTTTGATATTTTATTCCTTGAGTTAAAGCATACTCACAATAATGTGAGGAAAAAAATAAGAGATCTGTTAATTTTACTGCCATCACCCAAAAAAATTATTGATGAGGATTTTTTTGTTTCTTCATTAAATAATCAAATTATTATATAAAAATAAACATTTTTTATAATAATTTGATTATTTCATGAAGAAACAAAAAAATAAATCCTTAGGTCTGTAACCTTGGTTAAACTTTTTCAGAATATTTTCCTAGCTTTCACGAAAGATGACAAAGTACCTTTTATCACACAAAGTATCTGTTAATGCTAATAAATAGCAATAAGTTTTTGTTCTTAAATCTGTTACTTTGAGAGTTGGAGAATTCCCTGATCTTCTCTGAGGCATGTCCTTTTATCCATATCTCTTAAGGCTAGGTCACACTGGCCAACGGATGCAAAATGTATGTAAAAAGGACACAGCGGATG
>BHFT01036993.1:0-31486 GCA_004320025.1 Laticauda laticaudata
TTGAGACTCTAGAAAAAGTACAGAGAAGAGCAACCAGGATGATTAGGGGACTGGAGGCTAAAACACACAATGAACGGCTGCAGGAACTGGGCTTGGCTAGTCTAGTGAAGAGAAGGACCTGGGGAGACATGATAGTGATCCTCCAATATTTTAGGGGCTGCCACAGGAAGGAAGGGGTCAAGTTATTTTCTAAAGGCCCCAAAGGCCAGACAAGGAATAATGGATGGAAACTAAAGAAGGAGAGCTTTAACCTGGAAATAAGGAGAAACTTTCTGACAGTGAGAACAATCAACCAATGGAACAGTTTGCTCTCGAAAGTTGTGGTAACACCATCACTTGACACTTTCAAGAGGAGATTGGACTGCCATTTGTCAGAAATGGTGTAGGGTCTCCCGCTTGGGTGGGGGGAGAGTTGACTAGATGACTTACAAGGTCCCTTCCAACTCTGATTATCTGTTGTCTGTTGAGACCATAGTTCTTGTGCAAAAACTTCCAGGCAAAAAAATAAATAAATGTGATACTCTTTGGGATTCAGGTTAAAGTTATGTGAGCAATATAAATAGATAATTATTGCACATAACAGCTATATTTTTCCTGTTCTTTTTAAATAAAACTTTGCAAATCTATTGCACTTCTTCAAACCCTAATGATTCCATTATATATTATCAGTAAATTGATAAAAAGTGCTCAGTCAATACCATATTGACATGCTCAATTAAACTCTCAAAGGTGACACAGCATTTTCCTACTTACATGAGTGACCTAAAAATAAACCATGCAGAAATATTTTGGTTTCATAGCTTGAGCACAAAAAAGAGGGCTTCAGAAATTAATGTTGAAGTTTGTACCCAAGCCTGCTAAAATAAGTAAAAGTATTTCTGAGAGATTTTCAATTTGTAAAATTGATTTGTATAACCCACAAATCAGGTTATTAATCTGTGTATTTTATCAGTAGAGTAAATGAAGAAAAATTGAGGAATAACTCACTTAATTTGTTATGCCTAGATTGTTTTTTAAAGTGCTGAAAGTCTTTATTGTATATATTTTAATTGGTTTTGGAATATTTAAATAATCTTGTTAAAAACAGATCCTTTGTTAAAAACATATAATATATATGTGCTTTGTTAAGAACACATAAAGAATGTTACATTTGGCCATCTAAATCAGCACCTGATACTACAAAGTGACCAAACATTCAAGAAACTTGCAAATTTGGGCTAGTAGGTAATCTAGAAATGCATTCTTAGTGGTGTTCAAGATCATCATTTCGCCCATGATTTGAAAAATTGATAAACAGTTAACAAGTCCATTATACACTGAATGGAATGATCTTCTATTTAGCCCCCTTTTAAAGTCATATAAATTGGTAGTTATATCTGATCTCAGTCAATTTCACATCTCTGTGTTATGTGAATTATTTTGATGATGCATGAATTTCCCTAAATTCACTTTAATAAGTGATGCTCATTTATTAGAAGAGGAAAAAAAAACTTACTTCCATTCACATTACTCAATATATTTATAGTGTAAGCTAATTCCTAACAATTTACTTGAAACACCCACAGTAATTGCTATTATTGATGATCCACAAGAATGCCTATGATTTTCCCCATTATACATTCTAGTTTAGATGGTATCTCAATCAAGAGAGCAGTGAAGACCTACCAGGAACATTTGAATTTCTGGGAAAAGGTGTAGAAATAGGAGAGATAATACATTATTTTGTAGTACATATCAGTGTGTCATGTAATTGTAGTGGATCTCTTCATCTTTTTTTTAAACTCTCAATGTACATGATTAATGCTCCAGAGTGAACCCAGACTTCCATTGTGTACGATGGGCCTTTGCAATTTAAATCAATACCATCCAGAAGTTTTTATGAGTTTAAGCATACACCGAAATCCCAACACCAGTACTATGTTAATATTCCCATAAGTGTCTTCGTGGTACTTTGCATAGTGAGACTCAAATAGGAATAGCATGACAATTGTTTCTATTTGCATGCCACAGCAATTTTCAATTTACAGAGGATAATTGAGAATGCTTTGATTCAATGTTCCCCAAACCTTAGTATTAGTGTGGGGATACAGTGGTGAAGCTTCATGCACAATTGCCAAATTTTAAGACCCTTCTGAGCACATTGTATGACAAACAAAAAAACTCTGAACCTCAAAAGAAGCCAATGAGGTCAAAGTACACATGAATTTGATATGCATAGGTGCAGATGTAAGCTTTCCCAAGTCAGGGAAAATGAAGAAAACAGAATTGTATTTCAGAAATATTCTTGAAATGAATTTACTAGGTTTTCCACTTGAACGTATGAGAAGAGAAATCTGGGTCAATGAATTCAAATCATTCATTCACTTATTCACAAAACAAAACAAGGGCTTTTGTATAACAATTTCATTTTCTAGGACATAAAATAAGATCAACTTTCTGAAAGCAAGATATCTATTAGCAATACACGCACACACTATTGAAAATATACCAAGAAGAAATAGAATAGAATTCTTTATTGACCATGTGTGATTGGACACACAAGGAATTTTGTTTATGGTGCATACACTCTCAGTGCACATAAAAGATATAAGTGATAAATGATAATAGTTATCATAAATACATTCATCATAAATCATAAGATACAACACTTAGTGTTATGTGTCCATTTTAAGTCTTGAGATATTATAGAACCCAGAAACGTGAAGGTCTCAACTGTTGACACTATGTTGTCTAATATTGTAAGAGGTGGTAGCATAGGAGGGCTTCTCCTAAAGTCTACCATCATTTCTACAGTTCAAGATTGTTACAGTCATACTACAAGGTTAGTTGTTCAACCTCCCATCTCTACGCAGGTTCATCATTGTCTCGAATGAGACCAATCACTGTTATATCATCTGCAAACTTCAGTACTTTAACAGAGGAATCTTTTGAGATGCAGTCATTGGTATAGAGAGAGAAAAGAAGAGAGCACACACTGACGTGGCCCTGTGCTAATTGTACAGGTAATCTGGTGTGATTTTGCCTAGTTTCACCTACGGCTTCCTGTCTGTTAGGAAGCTTATGGTCCACTTACAAGTGTGGTCAGGCATAGCTAGCTGATTTAATTTAGTTAGAATATCTGGAATGATGTCATTATTGGAGTGCCAAGCTGAAATCTACAAAGAGGGACATAGGTCTTTAGAGATTCAAGATGTTGCAGAGCCATGTTAATAGTATCATCTGCCGAGCTACTTGCTTGGTAGGCAAATGGAAAGGGTTCTAACAGCAGATCTGTGATGGTTTCCAGGTTGGCCAGCACTAGCCTTTCAAAGGTTTTCATAACTACAGATGTTAGAGCAACCAGTCTGAAGTCATTCAGTTCCTTGATGGAGGGCTTTTTCAGCACTGGGATGATAGTAGAGTATTTGAAGCAAGAAGGAACATAGCACGTCTCTAGTGATTTATTGAAGAGTTGGGTGAAGATGGGGACCAACTGGTAAGCACAGACTTTTAAGTGAGAAGGAGTTATCTTGTCTGGCCCTGGTGCTTTTCCTGGCATTTATCTGTGAAATAAATCTTGCACTTCTTTTTCTGTGATCACCAGAGGTTGTGAACCCAATGGGTTGGAGTCAGTTGTAGGAGGCTTGGGTCTTGTTGGTGTATTTGAGATGGGGGTTGTGGAGATAGGTGGCTATAGTTTCCGTTCAAACCTACAGTAAAACAGATTCAGGTCATCTGTTAGTTGTTGTTAACTTCCCTTCTGCCTGGGAAGGAGGTTTGCTGAAGCCAGTGATGTTTTTAAGAGTTTTCCACATATTTGCTGGATCATTTGTTGAAAACTAATTCCTTAACTTATCAGAGTACCTTCTTTTTGCGGTTCTGATCTCTCTTGTTAATATGTTTCTGGCCTGATAGTATAGCATTCTGTTGCCTCTTCTGTAGACTTCCACTTAGGCATGACGTAGCTGGTTAAGCTTAGCTGTAACACTAAGGTTTGTTATTTCTGTATATTCACAGGCTTCTGGTCAGCACACGTAGGTCTTCACAAAAACTGGCATAAGATGTTACAGTATCTGTGAGTTCATTCAAGTCTGCAGAGGTACCTTTGAAAACATTCCAATCAGTGCAGCCAAAGTAAGCCTATAGAGTTAGCTTTGCCTTCTCACTCCAAGACCTCACTGATTTAATTGTTGGCTTTATGGTTTTTAAGTCTTTGACTATAAGCAAGTACAAGGTGAATCATACACTAATTAGCAGTTCCACAACTGCTCATGGTAAAGGCCAAGGAGCATCTTTTAATGTTGTGTAGCAATGGTCTAAAGCACGGGTCNAATTTTTACCCAAAATCAAACAAAGCAGGCAGGCAGATTGAGTTGCTCACAGGATCACAGATTCATTCAGTGATCTATCTATTTGCCATCAGCTAGCTCAGCCTGTCACATAAAATTTTCTAGTCATGAGTCTGCACTGAATAATAGAACCTTCAGTACTAAGGGAGGTGTGGCTGTGCTTAAAAGCAGAGCCAAAGATCTAAAGACAATCTAGAAAGCAAGAAATCCAACCATTTCCTGCTTCCTAGCTAATCTAAATCTCCTGGCACAACAGAACAGCTGATGGTCAGAAAAAGGAAAAATAGCAATTTAGCAGGCAAGTTTGCTGGGTCAGGAGTAAATGGGTAGGGAGGGTTCCTGTGGGTCATGTGTGTGGTGCAGCCTTGTGTTTTAGCGCAGCCTGGATTAATTGCTTTGGGGGGTGCTCTGAGGGTGACATTTTTTTGCGGAAGTGCCCAAAATTTTCTTGTGGACCACCAGTGGGGTGCAGCCCACCGGTTAGCTGCCGCTTGTCTAAAGTATTCTTGCCTCTAATGAGACAATTGACATGCTGAAAATATTTTGGTAGCTCTTTCCTTAGGTTTGCTTTATTAAAATCTTCTAAAATAATTGGAAGTGAATCTGGGTATTTAACTTCAGCTCACATAATATGGTCAGCTAGAGTTCATAATGCATTGTTTACGCAAGCTTGTGGAAAAACATACATAGCAATTAGGAGAAATGAGGAGAACTCTCATAAAGAATAGAATAGTTTGCAATTGATAATTAATGTCTGTAAGTCCACATACCCAGTTAAAATGTATGGCTGTGAAAGTTGGTCCATAAGGAAGACTGAGCGCCAAAGAATTGAGGCCTTTGAACTCTGGTGCTGGAGAAGACTCCTGTGAGTCCATTGGACTGCAAGGCTATCAAACCGGTCAGTCCTAGAGGAGATCAACTCTGACTGCTCTTTAGAAGATCAGATCCTGAAGATGAAACTCAAATACTTTGGCCACCTAATGAGAAGGAAGGACTCCCTGGAGAAGAACCTAATGCTGGGAATGATTGAGGGCAGAAGACTAAAGGGACGGCAGAAAAAGAGGTGGCGAGATGGAGTCACTGAAACAGTCAGTGTGGGCTTAAATGGATTCCGTAGGATGGTAGAGAACAGGAAGGTCTGGAGGAACGTTGTCCATGGGGTCGTGATAGGTCTGACATGACTTCACAACTAACAACAACAACAAAGTCCACATCACATAATTTCTTAAGTATAGTTATATCTTGGGACCAGCAGCTATTAATATACAAACATAAGCCTCCTCCTTTCTTTTTAATGAGATGTTTCTTCAATTCTATCTGCTCTTTGTATCTGAAATCCTGGGATATGCGGGCTACTATCATCAATTTAGCTAGGTTTCAGTGAAGCAGAGAGCTGCTGAGTATAAAAATCAGAACTGCATCTATTTAAAAGAAGTATTTCATCCATCTTATTAGCGAATTAACATAAATTAGTCAGAAAGAGTGAAGGAAGAGGAGTTTTTATTCCACTTTTCCTTAGTCTATTCAAAATCCCTGCTCACTTACCCCTTTTCTGCCTCCAGTAATGTAGCTACAAATCATACTTGCATTATATTTGAATGCTGAGTATCCTTCATTTGTAGTGTCATTTCTGGAATTTCTTCTAAGAGTGCATATTCTTGATCAATTAAGCCTTGTTTCTAAGCATAGTAAAATATTGGAATTATTATATTTTTATTCTTGAACTGAGCGTGCAAAGATTGTCGATGTGCAATTTGCCATACCTTTTATTTTCCCCGATATCATGCTATTCATATACACATTTCCACTATAAAAATGATCATGAAATTAATTAATATTATTTATTTTAGATATACCTTACTTGGGTTACAAAAAAAACCCCTATACTTCTGCAGGATCTACAGATCCTGTACAGATCTTGTAAATATACAAGAAACTCTGGATTTTTACTGCCATCTAGAGCTCATCTATATCATTGCAGCCCATGTATGAGATGCCTATATCAATATGTCCCCAATGTGTGCAAGCAGATTTTTGTTTAAAAACTATTAGTGTCTTGTATTTTAATGATTAAAAAAACCTCCCATGCACAAATGTAAAATGCTATCGAAAAGCATTGATGTAAGCTTAGGCTAATGTTGAAATGCATAGAGATGATCAATAGCATTTTATTTACTATCCATATGCATACTGGTAATAGAAAAACATGCAACTGTAGGAAAGAAACTAAAAGGTACAGCAAAGTATAGATTTTTCAATTCTACAAATAGAAAACATTTTTGAATGAAATAAACTTTGCTTTTCTGTTGGGAAATGGAAGAGAAGGCCCCTCTGAATCCTGACTTTTGTGGATTGTCTCTTGCAGGGATCCCACTGTAAGATCTTGCCCTTTCTCTGGAAAAAATATTCTTCCGGATATCAAAGTGGTTCAACCCTGTTGGTTTTTTGGAAACTCCATGACACCTCTGTGGACCTCTGCAGGTTGAGGTGTCTGATGGTTTCTGATGTGTATGGATGGTGTTATGATTGCTCTTTGGTGCATTGAAAGTTTTTGATTACTTACTACGTTTATTTCAATATATTATTATATATTGTGACACTTGGTTTGATTTTATTGTGGCTTTGGGAGTCCTGACACAATTGGAGTCACGCAAAATGCAAACCTAGTAAAACAAACAAACTATCCAGGAATAGTAGAACACATAGCAGAGCAAAGCAAAAACACATCAAAGAATATGGAAGTATTTGCCTTCGTATTACCATCTAACCTCATCATCACATTGAAAAGCAAATATCATTACAATCTATGCTGCCACAATCTAGTATCTTCTTTATATGTTTACATACAATTTGTATCATGCATATTGGACATAAAGGGAATGCTCTTCCATTCCATTTGGCACTCTATTAGTTCTTGATTGTTCACAATCTGTGAATCTATGTCAAGTTATATAAGGGTCTGCACTAACTCTGGATTAATTGTGAACCCTCCCCGAACTAACAGTTTTGCATAACGCATAGTGAAACCCATGCACGTTTGCTGGGTAGGATCTCACAGAAAGAGAAGTCATGTCTGCAAATAATATTAACAATAATAATATTATTTTAAAAACATTTTAAGTTATTCAGTTTCTAAGCTATTCCACTTATTTTAATGATATTTTGTATGTATTTACTAAAGCATACCCCTACAGCATGGGTGTCCAAACTTGACAACTTTAAGATTTGTGGACAACAACTTCCAGAATTCCCCAGCCAGGTCTGAAAGTTGCCAAGGTTGCATAGCCCCAATCTACAGTGTTAGTATTTTTTGTCGGTTTTCCTTCTTACAGTATGAGAAGGAATTTCTTTTATTTTGTCCATCCACCTATAAAAGGCCCCGTGCTCTTGAAACTGACCAGGACTGAACTTTACACAAAAGCATAGAATGTCTATAGCAGGGGTCTTCAAACTTGACAACTTTAAGACTTGTGGACATCAACTCCCAGAATTCCTCCTCCAGTCATGTTAGCTCAGGAATTCTGGGAGTTGAAGTCCACAAGTCTTAAAGCTGTCAAGTTTGAAGAGCCTTGGTCTATAAATACCCTTTTCATGAAAAATCAACCTAGTAATTTGCATGGAATGAAATTCCCACTGAGATCTGAACAGCCCCTACCCACCACTCTGCTGGTGCTTTAAAGGGGCTGGAAGACCCAAGGCTTTGGTGGAGATGTTTGAAGCTTCCTTTTATCCTAGATTTTCTTTTGTCTCTACTTGGTTTGTTATCTTCCCATTTCTACCTTTCTTTTTCTTTTTTCCCCTTCTTTTTTTAATGCCTTGCTTTTCATCTTTAAACAATTGATAAATAGCCACAGGGAGTTGGTTGGCGCATAATTCTAATAAATAATAATAGTGCTACAATTGAATTGCCTGGAACTGAACCTTCTACCAAATTAGAGAAATCACATGTTATCTGAAGTTCTTGCTTCCAGCTTTTCTTGCACAATTGAAACTGTCATTACCAAACAGTAATAGTAATTATAGCAGTAGTAGTAATAAGCTATTATTGTGTACTTTGATATTTGCTTTTCTCCTCTGCAAAAAAAATAAATAATTCCTTTTCACAGTATGGGTGAAATAGCACTAATAGCCCAGCAAGAACCTACATGTAGGGTGCCCTAGTGCATATCCATTTTGAGTCAAAAATAAAAGCCATTTCCTTTTAATGGTTTAAGATGTTTTGGGAGCATGTTTTGATCACACCACTCTGAAATGAATTTGAGAGAATGGAAAAAAGATAGCAATAGCATGTAGACTTACATACCGCTTCACAGTGTTCTACAGCCCTCTCTAAACTGTTTACAGAGTCAGCACATTGCCCCAGCAATCTGGATTCCTCATTTTATTGCCCTCAGAAGGATGGAAGGCTGAGTCAACCTTGAGCCTGGTAAGTTTTGAACTGCCAAATTGCAGGCAGCTAGCAGTCAGCAGAAGTAGCCTGCAGTACTGCATCCTAATCACAGCGCCATCATGACTGTTAAAGTACTTCCCATTCATTTCTATGGGACATGCAGATAATTTAGCACAACCCTGCTCCTACAGCACCTTGTGCAATCTGTTCATGATACCAAGACGAAGAAAGCTTTTAGAGAACTTTTGAAATCAATGCATATTGTGGGGCAGGTCAAATTTTTCAACTTTCAATTTTCAAACATTACTGTAGGGGTGCTCAAAAGTTATGACAAAATTTTATAGCACTTTGAAAACTTAGTTGTTAATATTTCTTGTGGAAAAAGTCTTTCAAAACTGGGAGAAATATCTCCTGCTCAAATCACAGAAATGTTACTAAAAGTTATCAGGGCACCAAGATATGTGCTTTAATAAGATATTACAATTAAATTATCAGCCACAGCTGAAGTCTGTGTCCAATCCTCTGCTACAGCTTTTATGACTGATATTAAGAGATTAATTAATGGTAAATAATTAATTATGGTAATTAATGGTGTCATAGTACAATTGAAAGTAATCTGTAATGATGTTCTATTACAAAACTTGGTGAAAGGGACTTTTCAACTGTAAGTCTCTAAGCCCAAAGTAGCTTGAGACTATTTCACTGATCCATTGATCAGTAGTAAGAGGAAACTGTGGCACAACAATTAAGAAGCGCTACTACATTCATATGAAACTCTGTCCTTTTATGCATAGTACACAGGTAAAATTCTTTCTTGATTACAGGGAATAGGAATTTCATCTTTCAAATTACATCAAATTTTAAATCAATCAAAAGTTGCTCTATTCCAGTTAGGATGATCCTTGTTGTCATTGTTCTTAGGTCTTAAATTATGCATAGGAGATAAGCAGCTAGCAAGTGGCTAAATGGTGAGATTAAAATATCCTAAATGCCTCTATAGTTTGAGAGAAGTATTGTTTTACAGTTTTTACATTTTCATGATATTCCAGAAGGTGGTGCTGAAAGACTACTACATTTTCCTTTAATAGTTATTGTACAAATTTATATTGTTATCATTATGCTCATTTGCACCATAATATATCTACTTTGTTGGTTACAAACAGGGGGAGGGAGGAGGGAGAGAGAGAGAGAGATTTTCTCCTTCTCCTCTTCCTCCTCCTCCACCACCACCAATATGCTCAGTCCAGACAAGACAGTGACTCTGCCAGCATGCTTGCCAATAAGTGAGAATGAGACATAAGGACATAGATCATTCAATATTTCTTTATTTCCATTCTTCCTTCCTAGCACATGTTCAGTCTCTCAAGCCCTCAGGGATAGATGCAACAAAGTATGACATAAAGCCCCTGTCACACTGCACCAACGGATGGAAAGAGGATGTAAAACGGAGAAAAACACTTGCCATCCCCGTTGCGTTTAATGCGCATGCTTCCGTTCCTGTACTCACGCCTCCGTTTTGCTTCCTCTCTATCGGGCCCAGCATCCGTCTATTGACATTTCATCCGTCAGAAAGTTTTGAGCCTGCTTCCAAAAACTTTTTGAGGGGAAAATGATAATCCAATGAATCCCGTTCTGCAGTCCTCTAACGGCATACGGGGGGACATCCGTTCTTGCCATCCCATATATGCATCTGCTATCATCCTCTAGGCATCCGCTGCACCCATCCGCGCAACTCCAAAATCCGTTTCCACGAGTAAACGGACGCTAGGGCAGAGCGGAACGGTGATCGGCGCAGCATTATAGCACGGACGCGAAGAAAGGATGACAAGCGGATGCCAGGCTAACGATCTGCGTCATGCCGCCTACACATCCGCTCTGCCATCCCGCTCTGCATCCGCTACGCATCCTCTACGCATCCGCTCTGCAATCCGCTCTGCGTCCGTCTCCCAATCTGGTTCCCTTTCCATGTTATCCGCCTCTGCTTATGCAAATTTTTGCCCCTTTTGAAAGCGCAGCATAACAACGGATGCGAACATTTTTTCTCGTCCGCTGTGTCCTTTTTACAAATGTTTTGCATCCGTTGGGCAGTGTGACAGGGCCTTAAGTAATTACATGTTATTAAAACAGCATTTGCTACTATGGGAGCAGTCTTCTCCTAACTCCAATTTAAGAAATACATAAAAAAAAAACAAATAAGAGCTATCTGTTAATGTATTTAAATTTTCTGTCTGTCACTGACAGTTATATATGTAACATCCTAACATGTTTAGTCTGAGCATGTTAGATTATGACTGCTTACAAACTGGAGGAACTGGATATTATTAAAGTTTTTGAACATTCCAAAATTATCCTATTCCTGGACATCCTGTTTGTCTTTTTATATTATAAATCCATATTCTGAATTTTCTAGCAAGCTTCTAGTAAAGCAAGCTCTGAAAAAGAACAAGAAGGTAATGATTTGCTTCTTTGTTTGTTTTAAAAGTCCTTGCTTGGAGAAATAAACACTATAGTAAAGTTTAACAGAAAGTTCTTTAACAAGAAAAGCCAATCTAGATTGTTAGGAATATAAGTCACCTAATAGGTATTTGGGTTAGAAATATATAAACCAGGATAAACATTTTAAAACTGTATTTTTAAGAAAATGCAAAACTGTAATTAGGTGTGGTTTTTCAAATGGCCATAAAATGGAGCCAGAAACCTGGATTGTTTAGTCTTAGTCTCAGAAGAGAGTATGTCTGAGTGAGTATCTTTGTTTCCTTCTGTTGGAAAGTATTGCCGTTGCTCCATTNTGTGTATTATTCAAACACTTCTCTCAAAATATGTCTCCCTGTATGCACTCATTCTCCTAACGGGGAATTACCTCAACGCAGACTATCAAATATTGAAGTACTATTTCATTCTTTTAATAGCAATTCATTAATTAATTAACATCTGTTTACATATAAATCTAGCAGAAAGAAATAGGACTTAGACTTAATTCAGCCTTCTAAAATATAGACATTTTAAAAAAAAAAAGATCACATCATTTTTATAAGAAGGAAACTTTCCATCATGAAACTTTGGCTTTTATTCTTATATATTTATTTAGATCAAAATGTAAACATTGACAGGTTCTTCCTATTTTACCACAAGTATCATCGTATAAGAATTGTATCTTTTGTAAAGTTTGTTCTGCTCTACAGAACTCTAGGCCATCCAAGTAAAATATTTACCAAGGAAATAACATCCCAAATTACATTCAATTGTGACATCTTCTTTTTCTGTATGTGTGGATTATGAAAAGCATGCAAATTTTAGTATCAAAAACTTTATATTTAAGAGGGGAGAATAAACATGTTCAAATTTTTACTCATGGTTCCAAGTCAAAAATTGTAAAATAAAATTTTATTTTGCATACTCTGTCCAAAAAAAAAATAGCAGCTGTAACAGCTTTGTTTAGATTTCTTGTGTCATTTTTCTTCATTGCTGTTTAAGATCAAATCTGGGTTGGTGATAGCTGTGAGCAAGATATAATTGGCCTTGTACAGTGTGTAAGCACGAATTTACAACATGTTTTTAAGTTAATTTACTTTCCATAATGATTTTTGGTGTGACATTCAAATAAACTTCATGTGTTCTTAGGTAAAAACAAATAACTAATTATCAGCAGATAGCCAGAACATGCAAAAATGAAGTCAGGAAAGCAAAGGCTCAGAATGAACGAAGACTTGCGACAAAAATCAAACATATTTTTTAAAAAGTTCTTTTCAACATATCAATAACAAGAAATTATTCTTCCTAACAGTGAGAACAATTAACCAGCGGAATAGTTTGCCTTCAGAAATCGTGGGCACTCCATCAGTGGAGGTTTTTAAGAAGAAACTAAACAGCCACTTATTTGAAATAGCATAGGTTCTCCTGTGTGAGCAGGGGCTAGACTAGAAGACCTCTAAGGTACCTTCCTAGCAATATTCTATTCTATTCTATTCTATTCTATCCCTAGCATATTCTTCCAAGTCTCCAATGGTGCATTCATTGTAACTGTAACTGAATCCATCCACCTTGCTGCCCGTCATTCTATTTTTCTTTTTCCTCCCACTCTTTATATAAAGACAGAATTTGAAGGAATTGGTTTTAAAATCATTGAACTGCTTTCTTTTAAGTTTGGCATATTCTTCAATCCATAATGGCAATATTGTTTTTCTGTAAGTTAGGGACAGTTCAATAAATAAATTCACATGGGACATGATTTGCAACTGGGCTGGCATGCATTTCTAAGATATGGAAGAAGTAAAATACATGGTATTTTCAAAGACATATGGTCAGGAATGCATTGTTATTAGCATAGGAAAAAAGTAGATAATAAAGCCCCTGTCACACTGCAGCAACGGATGGAAAGAGGATGTAAAATGGAGAAAAACACTACTTACCATTGTTGTTAACGCGATTGCTTCCGTGTTCTGTACTCACTGCCATCGTTTTGCTTCTCTCTTATTCCGTCCAGCATCCGCTTTATTGGACATTTCATGCCGCATCAAAAGGTTTTTGAGCTGCTCAAAACTTTTTGAAGCGAAAAATGTATTCCAAGCATCCGTTCTGCTATCTTGCTAGGCTACGGGGGAAATCCGTTGTCATCCGCGTTACGCATAGACCGCTATATCTGCTAGGCACCGCTGCGCATCTGCACAACTGCAAATCCGCTCCAGCGTGTAAACGGAGCGCAGGGAGGAAGCGAGGAACGGATGCGGAACGGAAACTGTACGCGATTCGTTAGTAGTAGTGGATGAGAGAAAGGATTGAAAGCTAAGATGCAGCACGCAAAGAAAGGCATCTTAAAACGGAAAAAACGTTTCGCAGAGGGGCACCTATCGTCGGGATTATTTAAGGATGTCTAAGGAGGTGCCTAGAGGATGCAAAAGGATGCTTCCGTTCCGCACTCCGCTTTTCCTCAGTCTGCGTCTCATGCTCGTCCCCGTCCATTCCTTTCCGTGTTATCCGCTCTGTTTTATGCAAATTTTTGCTCGCTTTTGAGAGCGGATAACAATGGATGGAACATTTTTCTCGTCCGCTGTGTCCTTTTTACAAACGTTTTGCATCCGTTGGGCAGTGTGACAGGGCCTTAACATAAAGATTCCAGTCTGGCTATCAACAATGGAAGCGCTTATGCACCCAAATGTTTGTAAAATGAGAGCTATTGCTGGATATAAGGATATCTTAAATGAAAAGGGTGAGTTCAAAACTAAACAATAATTGAATGAACAAGGGTTTGAAATAGATTGGTATTCATATATGCAAATACAATCAAGATATGAAAAAGGTATTAAAGCTGAAGGGATTCATAAGGAGTTGACAGAATTGGATAAAATATTAATAGGAACAGAAGATAAGTTGATTAAAAGATTATAGTGCTATTTACTAGGTGCTAAACTAGAAGAAGAACAAGTTAAAGAAACAATGATAGTATAGGCAAGAAAATTGGATATGCTGTAGAATTAGATAAATGGCAGAAGCTATGGAATAGGAATTATAAATTAATAATATTGACAGCATACAAAGAAAACTTGTGTAAAATGTTTTATAGATGGCACTTTGCACCAGCAAAATTAGCCAAGATGTTCAAAGATAAATCAGCTAAATGCTGGAAGTACCACCAGACACCTGGAACATATTATGTAGTGGTCTTGTATAGAAGCTAAAAGATACTGGACAAAAATACATACACAGTTGGAAAAAATGATTAAACAACACCTAGATTAGATTTGAAACCTGAAATATTTTAATTAGGAATAGTATAGTAAAGGTTACAGTAAAGAAAAAACATATTTAATTATATATGTATTAACAGCAGCCAGAATTGTATTTGTTCAGAATTGGAAAAGTGATAAGATACCGATAGAGGGAAAAGTAATTGAGAAAATATTTGAATGTGCAGAGATGAATAGGTTAACATCAAAGAAAAATCAAAGAAAAAGAAGAAATGGAATATGATTTGGTATGGGATTTATTTTATCAATTTATTTATTATTATTTTATTATGGTTGGAAAATAAAACAAATTAAAATGGACCAGATGAATATATATAGCAATAAGTTAAGACTGTTAAAAAATAATAGCTATATTAAATAATAATTACAAGAAAATGTGATTATTATTATATTGGTAAGAAAAGTATTTATTATAATTCTAAGCACAAGATACATGTACCCAATCAACATACGGTTAAAATGAAATAGAATTATTGTAAAATATAAAATAAAAAAATAATATAATAAATAAATTCACAAAGCAAAACCCATGACATTGCCTATAAAGTTTTACCTACTTTATAAAACGACAGTCCATCCTGGTAAAAATTAAACAAAATAAAAATGCCTAGTAAGTATTATTAAGTAATATGCTAGACAAAGGGGTGAGACTGAAGCTTCAACATTTTTTCCAGTAATTGGAAGTGCAGACCCTGTGATAGAGTAGGAAGAGAAGTAGAGAAAAGAAGATGCCAGAGAAAAAGAAAAAATGACCTTCCGGTAACATTCAGTCTGGTCTTGCCCACCATTTTCTTCTGATCCACTTATCAGTAGTATGTGATGCAACCCCCAGAATGAAATTCTGAACATGCAGCCCTTGCTTTATGTTTATGTTTATATGTTGAATTTACAGGAATGACATTTTGAATCAGGTAAGTGTCTAAACCCGGTTTTTGCTTAGGACTACCTTCTTATTTTTTCCTGAAACTATTTGAGAAATCCATCCACTTGAGGTTAATATATGTTGCTTCTGAGATTGTTGTTAATGGTTTCAGTGCTCAGAAAAAATCTGCAAAACAAGGGTATTCATGACAAGAGAATTCCTGGGTAGAGGAGGTAATGTAACAAGACTTCACAAATATCTCATGAGCCACCTTTGACATGAATGAAGTTACATTTCACAGGATAATAACAGTGAGGACAATTGACTAATGGAATAGCTTACCTTCAGAAATTGTGGGCGCTCCATCACTGGAGGTTTTTAAGAAGAGACCCGACAACCACTTAACTAAAATAGTATAGGTTCTCCCAGTTGTGGGATTCAATTTTTTTTTATTGCCAGTTCTATGGGTGTGGCTTGGTGGGTGTAGCAGGGGAAGGTTACTGTAAAATTTTCATTCCCACCCCACTCCAGGGGAAGGTTACTGCAATATCTCCATTCCCTCCCCACCCTACTAACCTGCTTTCCAGCTCCATTCTCCTGTGCAAGGCAACAAAAGAAGACCCATCCGTCAGCTGGGACTCAGGAGGCAGAGAATAGATGGGGATGGGGCCAGTCAGAGGTGGGATGGGCTGGCTCTCCAAACTATTCAACATTTCCTCTACTGGTTCTCCGGAACTAGTCAGAACCTGCTGAATACCACCTCTGCATTCTCCTGCTTGAGCAGGGGACTGGATTAGAAGACCTCCAAGAATTTTTCCAGCTCTATTCTATTCTAATTTTCTATTTTGATCTGCAGCCAAACTAACCTGAAACCAATAGAAAATGGATATGATGATCCTTCTTCCTGATAATACTATTTGTTCTGTATGTAAATAGTTGGCTCCAAATAATACATTCTGATTGGTTGTTTAAAACTAGAAGGGATTGGTTCAAGGAACCAAATCCCTGAAGCCGGCGGGAAGGTGGCAAATCAAAACAAGATGTCATTGGCTTACATAGGGCCGCGCAGGTACAAAAGGTATAAAAGACTGAGCGCGAGCTTGACCCAACGTTTCGTTTGTTCAAAACTACTCTGTTAAGAACTAAAGACTTTGTTGGTTGGAAACCCGGTCTACCTCGCGTTTTTTCGGACAAAACACTGGAGACGGGAAGGTGGATCCATCCTAAACGCGAGACCCAAGCCAACGGTGAGGAGAAATTCCAGAGCAACGGAACAGAATGGGAACAACGCACGCCCGCACCCTTATTAATGCGCCGCGAAGAGGATTGGGATTCCCTATGCAAGACCGTTTCCAGATGTGTACCTGGAATAGCATGAGATGGAGGACATCTAGAACGCAGAGGCAGACGTTTCTTAAACGCCACTGCGGCCGGATCCGTCTTCGAAAGATTGCTAAAGGCCCTGGCGCGGAAGCCCCGAAAGGAACGTTTTTAAAAACAACTAACATGGTGTCCCAACGTTGCAGAAAATTGCTGACGAAGGCCCAAGCTGCGCACCCGATGGTGATCCAACCTCATTAAACGGTCCACGAACTGAGTGCTACCGGAGAGACCAGAGAAGAAGGTGAGACCTGTCGCGGAGCCGATTTTCGTAAGCCGCTTCTGTGCCGACAAATAGGGGGGAGTCGGCGAACTTCCGTAAAGCCTTGAGTGAGGCTATGAGAGACGAAGTAGTGTGGAGTAAGAGAGTTCAAAAACACAAAGCAAGCTACTAAACCAAGCTAAAATAAACCTAGACCGAGGGCCATCCGTGGGACGCCACAGGCGCTGAAACCACGAAGAAAATCGGTGCCCGTTACAGAAGCAGATGGAACACAAGCGAAGATGTAAACAAATCTGGCCACAAGGAGAAAACGTCTCTCGTTTACCACCCGGCACCACGAGGACCATGGGCCGAAAACGTCCGAGATAGACGAAGAAGACGCACGAGGTCCTCCGTATGTATGCCCAGCAGGAGAAGAGCGCGGGAAAGAGAGTTTTGCGGAATTGGCGGCTGGCTGCGGGAGGAAGTTCACCCAGAGCTGAATGCAGGTTTCTCGATGCCATCTGCAGAAACTTGCAAGAAACGAGGGCATTATCGAGAAAGTCTGGCCAAGAACAAAAAAAAACTACAGCCCAAACAGATGCAACAATTCCCCACATGAGCCGAGCCCAAGGCCAACTGAGAGAAAGTGAGCAGCGGAACAAGGAACACCGCAAATCAGAGAGAATACACATCAAAACTGTTACACATAAGGAAGCGCTAAGACGGAAAAGTGGGATTGAGAAAGTCACATCGAGCATTAACCAGTCACAAAGCCACCGAGTATGACGAATAGCCTAAAGCCACACTGCCCTCAAATCTACTCGCATGTGGCACCCGAAACTGCAAAGAAGTACGCATCGGATCCTTCTACTCCATAGGTCCTCTTGGGACCAACCGATAAAGCAACTAGTACCCTGACATCACCAAAAGAACATCCAAAAGCAGCGAGCTAACACATCGAAGGACTACCAGGGATGGAACCGCGGAATCCCGGTAGTCTTGGCATAGGGCAATTCCAACGAAACACAGGACTCACTACGTACAATATCATCACATTGAAGGACGCCCTTAACTATACGAGCTAACTGGACGCATGGACCTGTCATTGAGATAGACGGCAAGCTCCTGGCATTCGAAGTGGTTTGCACGCCACGTCTGCAGCATCGGATGACTGGTAGAACCGCAGTGAGCGCACACAACTGGAGGTAAGACCTCAATCGGGAAATTCCCAAGACGTGTTTCGATGGCCTCCACTCTGGCAAGTATCAGGGAACCCCTATTCTTTCATGCAGACTTCCTATAAGGAACCTCCAGGGACTAAGTACCCCCAAGAAGACTAAAACCCAGGCCGAGTCCCATTTGCTTTAGAATCAATATTATCCAACAGACTGCTGTGCGGAACAGCTACAATAAACTTAGTAGCTCCAGGGTGGTATTAGGAACTGTTGACCATGCCAAATGAAACGCTGCGATTGACGTCACACATAATTAAGCCTGATGGGTCAATGTCGATCTGGGTGACTACAAGGCTACCGCTAACCTACGCACTACAACAGAGCGCGTATACCCCGGTGCCATAGTAGCTCCTGAACCTACGCAGTCTTGCTACCATTCCAGCCGCGTTGGGGGGGAAAAGTTTTGCCAAAACTCGACCTGCACAAGAACTATCATTAACCACCTCGGACATGCATCACCAAGTACCAGAACTACAGATGAAGACATATTACCATTACAGGGAGCATTCATGATATGTATAAGGCCGCTCGCCAGATTGGTAGACTTGAGTGTGGTCTGCCACGGCGATTCTCTCAGACGCCTCAATGATATATGCTTTAAATCGCATGAAAGGGATCCGCTCACCTGACTATTTACACCTCAAGCACCGTCTCTAATATATCGCAATATAGAAACCAAACTAAAACAGAGACTTAAAGAAGTACTAACTAAATTCAGGGAAGCTGGTATTAAAAGTAAAAAAAAGAAAAGTGATGCGCCTGGTTAAAAAAGAGCATCGACATTTTCGGGCTATTTGATAGACGGAGAGGTATATCACCCCACTGAAAAGAAACTAAAGCCATAAAAGACCGCACCAGAACCAAAGACAAAAGCGAGTTACAAGCATTTTGGGTCTGATTAAATTTTTATAAGCTTTTCCTACCAAATAAGGGGCTACCAATAGCAGAACCACTACACGAGTTACTGGACAAGAAAGCAAATTTGGACTTGGGGTACAAAGGAGAAAAAAGCCTTTCAGCAAATAAAAATGCTAAACTTCGAAACCGTTCTCATTCAATTACGCGACACTGTCTCAGCCACCATTGAGAGTGACCTGCGACGTTTCACCTTGGAGTCTGGAGCCATCCTGAGACCACAAACTCCCTGACGGAAGAGAGGCCAACCCATCGCGTTACATTTCGAAAAACCCTGTCAAAAGCCGAGCGGAATTAAGCCATTGGGACAGAGAAGCTAGCAAATTGTCGGCTGGGTGTAAAACATTTTCCACGAATACTAATATGGAAGGGACTTTCAAATTGTCCACAGACCAACAAACCACTACTTGGAATTTTGGCGGGAAACAAGCCCACACACCAAATATCTCGTCTCCAAGAATGACTAGTGGTCGGAAGTTCCTAAGCAAGAACCCTAATTCCTACACTCTAATTACAACAGGCCAGGGAAAAAAATTTCCCATGGCGGATCTTTGAGCAGAAGCACCATTGTGAGCAACAGAAGAAGACCCTGCACCACGTGATGCCCTATCATGCCTGCCCCATCTACCCACTCTCTCGTACGGAGTCGATCGCCCAAATCGCCCTGTATAGTATCGTCAAGCGCCTCAACAAGCTACTGACGCTGCCCGTGACTTGCAACTGGGTAGGTTTATGAGGCTGGCCGGAAATCAAAAAAAATGAGACTTTTAAACCTTTCCGGACCAGAGAAACCGACTCTCGATAGAAAAGGGGTGTTTACTGGGGGTAGCGGGTAAATTCATCCCCAACAAATTGCAACCCAGAGGTTAACTTAGTAAATGTTGCAGAGGGAGAGACATTTTGCTCTGTGTGAAGGTTAGTTAAGCCACCAGTTGTTCAAAGAGCCTTGGCTATTGGATCTATAGGTATGGTGCGTGCTCACGTGGTATTAATAAGTGCATGGAAGCATTCTTGGCACATAGTGCGTCAATATCTGGTGGAATAACTATGCTCAAATCAGAGGTCAGACATCCTCGCAAGCACCTATAAGGGACTGGAATTCTCGATGCCTCTGGATCGCAAATTCCCTCGATTGCGTCCTACAAGGCGAAGCATCGTTTTCTTGAAATTGTCGTGGATGCATTACTCCAATTGGTTGAGGTAAGGAAGTAATATATAAGCCATCAATAGAAGCACCAGATACTGTAATAAGATAATTAGACAAACTTTTTGCAATGACCCATGGCCCTACGGACGTCCTAGTGTCCGAATAATGGACACAACTAACCAAGTCTTCAAATTGAAACAATACCTAGCCCTCCCTAGGTATAAGACATGCCCTCACAGCGCCGGCCCACCTGGCTGCCAAAACGGTACTGTGAAAAGAATGTCAGATTCTTACCAAGGATGGTTCGGACAATACGGAGATATGAGCCACGGATCCAACAGCTAAAATAAACCGGCTACTTCACCCTCCAACACTATAACACCAAAGTACCAAACCTAACCAAAACCCCATTAGAACTAACTGAATAAGGAGAAAAACTTAGATCGGCACCCTAGACCGGCTGCATCCAAATTTCACACATTGAAAACCCCCCCGACATCCCTCAACACGATTCAGGAGTTTCAAGAATTGGCGATTTTTTTTAGTTTTATGCAGAAGAATTTCACTGGGGACCCATTATGGGTTACGGGACAAATTATAGACTAACAGGCCCAAGATTTACCGGTTTACGGTAGAAAGCGATGGCAGAGGAGTGGAAGCGGGCAACCCGAAATAGCTCATCACCCAGCTTGCAGCCGCACCAGTGCCGTCGCTTGAAGAAATTGTGCGAGCGTGCAGAATCGAAAGAACACAACCAATCATAGTAACCCACACACGAATATCTCATAACACCTAGAACGAGCGGTTGGACAGATGCGCGATGATAGAAGTATATCATGACGACTGTTTAATCCAACGCGAAATCAATTCAGCCAAAAAGAGCAAAATGAGAACTCACTGTTTGAAGGGAAGTTGCGGGAAGAATCCATTGGAGGGGGGCCAGCCAAGGCCAGCCCGGTTACACTGGCCCCGGAGGAATACGGGACGGGCAGCGGCGAAGCCGCCGGCCTGAACGACTTCAGGCGGCAAGCAAAATTGGTATGGACCTCACCCTTCAGATCGGTTCCAGGGAAGAAGCCAACAAGAAGAGACGAACAACACACCATTCCGAAACAGGTCGAAGACACAAACCAAGAATAGTGAACCACTCAAGGTCCCAGTCGAGTCAGAAGAAGCCCCGTATTGGAGACTACGTCACTACGTACTAGGACTTAAACTTAAGAGGGGAGGGTGTTTCTGTATGTAAATAGTTGGCTCCCAAATAATACATTCTGATTGGTTGTTTAAATAGAAGGGATTGGTTCACAAGAACCAATCCCTGAAGCCGCGGGAAGCGCGGCAAACTCAAACAAATGTCAGTTGGGCTACAAAGCCGGCAGATATAAAAGGTATAAAAGACTGGCCGCAGCTTGAGTCGCAAAACCTCCCGTTTTCATGATACTTAAGAAATAAAGACTTTTGGTTGTTGGAATACCACGGTCTAGGTTTTCAACTACTGTTAAGAAATAAAGACTTTGTTGTTGGAACCCGGTCTACCTCGCGTTTTTCCGGACAAAACACTATTCCTTTGAGATGTAGTATGTGATGCAACCCCCAGAATGAAATATTGAACATTCAGCCCTTCTTTTATGTTTATATGTTGAATTTACAAGGAGAATGGCATACTGAGAGCCTTGGTGGCACAGTGGTTAGAGTGCAGTACTGCAAACTACTTCTGCTGACAGTCAGTTGCCTGCAATTTGGCAGATCAATCAATTGTTCACAATCACTCTGTGAGCTGAGTTGAGCTTAGAGAGAGTGACTGTCCAAAGTCACCCAGATGGCTTTGATCTCCCAATTTTTAACTTGTTGCCTTAATCACTTAACGACAATTTTCAATTTGTGTACAAGTATATTGTGAATGAACCTTTTATGTCTTCCTTGAATAATAGCATCCAAAATAGAAGGAACATTGGCAACATGAGAACAGCAACACTGAAACATTGTAAGCAGATGGACAGAAACTTTATTTTGGCCATTTATCAATAAACTTTAAAATAAACTATAAAGTTTATAAATAAACTTTATAGGGATTTGAAGTTGATTTTAAGTTTCACTTGCTACACAGACTTCAGTTTAAATCAACCCCATGGACACTCCTATATAGTAGTTAATTTTGGTTTTGCACATGTATCACTGCATTAGCCAGTCAAATCTACCCTGCTTTATCTTGGAATTTTTTTAAGTTTATGTATAGATTTGTACAAACTTCTAATTTTTTTATCATTTCAAAGTAACTCAACAGAAGCTCAAAAGACAAATGACAGGCATTACTATATATTTGGTGGAATTTACTCCTCTTGAGGAAATTAAAAAAAAAGAGTACAATGGAATATATTAAGATTCACCAATAAAAATGGAAAAAGACAAAATATATCAGCAATGTACTATATTTTATTGTTACAGAAGTAAAGCCCATTTATATTAATGTGTTACTGTCTCTGGAGACATAAGTGGGATGATAATACTGTGTTTCTCACATTATAAGACCAGGCCTTATTTTTTTTTTGACCCCCGAAAATACGGCTAGGCCATCTTTTCGGGGGTGACTTAATTCCCCCAATGCATCCTCGGGTGGGCAGGCGGCGACAGCTTGGATGTTCAGGAGACCTTCTGCCACCGTTGCGTTCCTTTCTCCCTTGCTGCCACGGCGTTAGAGGAATGCCGCAGTGTTTGGCGCAACTACATACGACTAGTCAGGGGTCCTCCCTGTAACCAGAGCCCTGAGGAGACATTTGGCTTCAGGTGTAGGGAGGAGCCTTGACTGGCCACATATGGCTGCGCCAAATGCCACAGCGTTCCTTTAATGCTGCGGGAGCAAGGGAGAAGGAAAACAACGGTGGCGGAAAGCAACATTCTCCCGGTATGAAGTGCCCCACCAATGCAGGCAGCACCATATCCGGGCATGCAAGTACTTCCTAAATGCAAGCCCCCAACACCATTCTCTCCCTATTTTGCATGTTTAATATGGGACTTAATTTGGGGGGAGGGGCTTAATTTGATTTTATGCCAATAAAACATGGTGGGGCTTCCTATTGGTGAAGGCCGTATTGTTGGAGTAACACGGTAATTTATTGTTCTTCAAATAGACTTACAGAGAAGTCAAATTTTTAAAAAATTACATATCTTTTGAGAATTGAGAATTTATATAAATATTCATATTTAGTTTGGTGTGTCCTCTTACATTTTCTTGAATCAGCTTTAAAGATTGAATTCACGTGTTAGAAACATAACCTATTCAGAATTTCTGGCAAGTATTTCTGGGCTGTTGAACAAATAATTCTGTTTCTCATGACAGAGCAAGAGTTTATTCTTCACGCATATTGTAATTCTGCAATATTACAGAAAAAGGAAGAAACATTTTATTTTATTTTATATGTATTATAAATGTATACACCACCCATCTTACTTCAAGGAAACTCTTTGATTGGGTACAGAAATGAACAAGTTAAAAATTTCTCCAATAATCATAGCTTTTTCTGAAACCAACATAAAATTAAGCAAATAAGCAAACATACCATATAAGCAAATGTGATTAGTTTGCATAATTTGTGCAATTTGTTCAAATCCCCTGGCCCAGAATTTAATGAAGCAAGTAGACTAGAAGCAGGGCACACATTCTTGTTGATTCATTTTCAAGTATTTCCATAAAGTTCTGGAAATGTTCACTGCCTAAAACCCAGGACTGCAAGCATCACTCAATTGATGCTTGTTCTAAATCTCTCCCTCCTACCAGAAAACATGGGTGAATATAAATAGAACATAAAATTGCAGACCCTGATAAAACAGATTTACATGATTTGCAGGATTTCTGAATTTATACTAGGCCATACCATCTATCTTCAGAAGTGGCAGAATCTGGCTGATCTTTGAGTACTTGGAAAGGCCAGAGACAGGGCTAGTTAATATTTTGATGGATTTCTTCAGAGAGTATAAGTACTTTATCCAATATCAGATAAAATTCTAAAAGTAACTGCCTAGAACCTCATAATACTTCTTTTTTCCCTCAAATGCAGCATTGTCTTTGTAGTACTGATTCCATTACCTAATTGATTCACCCTAACTACTTCATTCAACATGATTTGCTGTTACATCAAATTAAAATATACTGGTGTAACCAGTTTTTAATTTTACTGTATTTGATATTTGTATATTTTATTTGCTTATACAGAGGAGTTGAAGCCCATTCTCTAGGTTAACTTTGGCTGCTTTCAGAACCATAATATACACAAAACAATTTCTAGTGCCAATGAACAGTCAAAACAGAAGATTACTGCTGAAGCATTTTGGCTCAGCCACAAATAGGAAGCACAAGGAAACTCCACAAAGCTTTCTCATGTCTTGCCAGAACTTGACCTAAAAAAAAAGAAAAGGAAAAGAATCGGTGTACTTTATCCTGTAGAGCTTCTATCCTAGTTAAAAATGAAGGACTGGAAACTGTAGTTGGCAACTAATTAAGATTAGAACTGATCCTATTGTGAACAGAAATAGTATTAACACGTTATTATGTATTTCCCTTTTTCCTTGAGTGGTAGATGGAAAATCAGATCATGTAAAGAAAATAAAATTAATATTTCTTCCTTGATTTGAAGAATGGTGGTGGTAGAGTCTTCAGTGACATGCTTGTCCTGGGTATTACAAAAAGCTGAAAGCAGAAACCTAAACCTGAATGTATAAATATCATTAAACAAACTATTGTTAGTCATGGACTATCTGTAATGCTGTAACAGATATTTACACTGCTGGTTTTCAAAAATTATGAACCGGGGTACAGAAAACTTAAGTCTTCCTTAATTCAGTGGCATCCACATGAGGGGAAAATGTCAAAATAGAAAAAAATCAGTTAATCATGACAGTACAATCAAATATCCATGGCTATGAATTTATGAATTACACTAGCACATACAGAAAATGGGTAAGATTTGAATATTGTACTGCTATGACTGCTAACTTTCCTATTTTGAGCCTACCTGCCATAGATGCTACTGGCTTTGTCCATTGTAAAATGTGTGGTAACTAGAGGACAGAATTTTAGCTAGCATTCCCTGCAGGGATAATCACTTCCTCTATGTTTAGTATTTAATTTAGTATTTTTAAATGCAGTTATTGCATTTGCAGTTATTTTAATTGCAGTTAAATATGGAGTGCAGTTATTTTAATTATGTTAGTCATGCCCACATCATTATAACATTATAAATATACAATTTAAATTTTTGACATTATAATATTTACTCCAATCCCTCATTGTTTAGTTATTCAATATTTCTTCATTTACAAAATGCTGTTCTTTTTATCCAATTTAAATGACTCTGCAAAATATCTTATAGGACATCTCTCTTATAGATTGAGTGGTAATAACTTATGCCCTTGGCTGACTATTATCACAGGACTAGAAGGAAATAGCAATAGCATTTGGACTTATATACCGCTTTATAGTGCTTCACAGCCCTCTCTAAATGGTTTACAGAGTCAGCCTATTGCCCCCAATCATCTGGGTCCTCATTTTACCCACCTCGGAAGGATGGAAGGCTGAGTCAACCTTGAACCTGATGGGATAGAACTGCCAAACTGTAGGCAGCTGGCTGCAGCAGAAGTAGCTTGCAGTACTGCACTCTAACCACTATACCACCGAGGCTCTATATGTTCTATAGAAGGCCAAATAACATCTATTTTTTTATATATTATTCTCCAATCCATTTTCAAACTGCTCTGTCCCACTAAGTGGAAACAAGAAGTACCAAGTTAAACCATTCCATATATCTGGACTGGGGGAAATGAAAATACACAAAACTCACAGTAGCTGACATTTGCAATAACAAGCAGCCAGACAGAAATGTGATAGAGGAACAATTCATGCACTTTCTTCAGATGAATTTATATAGATCACACAGCAGTATTCCATACATTATATTGTGTTGAAATAACATTACTCATAGGACTATCTTATTCATTAATCAGATTGAAGACATCTCTCAAGACAGCATATTTGATACGTCAAGCAAGAGCAGCAATTACATTGCTATAGGTTTTGGAATATTGTGCCTCATGTATCAAAGTTAATGTGACAATTTTTAGTTATTAAGCATAGTGATGGTTTGTGTGGATGTATTTGCTGTTCCATCTCAGCAGTCGAGTTTCCTATTGGGTTTTGTGGATGTGTTTCCTCCATGGTGAATTTAATCAATGATCGATCTCTCATCTTAGATGCCTCCAGATGATGCTTCCTTAACACAGCCCAAACACTTGAAAGTGAAAAAAATATTAAATTTCTATCCAATTTTTTTACTTTATCCAATATGGTTAAGAAGACTTAAACTGAGTAAAAAAGATCCTTATTGAAGTCATAAAATTTCATTTACAGTGAAATATAGATTTATCTCCAAGTATTAGCCCAACTCTTAGTTTGTACATGTGTATTTGTCTGATGCTCACTCCTTTACTTTCTAGTGTCAGCACAGCCAAAAGACAGACAGATGACATTTCCAACTTGATCAACTTCTTTTGGATTTTCTCTCTCCCTCTTTCACTCATCTGTAAACTCATTCCAAATCAGTGAAACACTTGGATTATCTTGAAACAATTGAATATGACTATTAGAAATAACTATTAGAAATATACCACATGAAATCAAGGGCATATTTATAGTAGAATGCAATCTATTTTTTAAAGTTTTGCCCAACAGGAAGTGGGTTGACCTAGAAGTAATGAAGGCTCAGCTCTGATCTGATCTCCAATATATGAGTCAGTTGCTAGTTCTACTAGGTAAAAGGGCAATGGTTAAATCAAATTGAAGTACATTTGGTTCTCAGGATATTTTTATTTATTTTGGGGAAAAAAGTGTGATTTTTCTAAAAATTTCTTCCCTCTTCTTACCTTCACATAGTAGTATACCTTTTCACATAAACATATTCAGGAAAAACATGCCACATTCCCCATTCTAGCCCAAAAGAAGAAAATGAAGGAAGATACAGTTAAGGAGATTGGATAGCTCCACTGGAAAGAGGAAAAATGGGAAACCAATTGAAAAAATAAACATATGTCTGATATAAATGGAATCAGAAAGCAAATATTTTTATGGACTGTTTATTTTACTTTAAGAATTTGTAAGATTGCCTCATCCACAACTTGA
Organism: Laticauda laticaudata; assembly: GCA_004320025.1. Lineage (NCBI taxonomy): Eukaryota > Metazoa > Chordata > Lepidosauria > Squamata > Elapidae > Laticauda > Laticauda laticaudata. Next base: position 27,375 of record BHFT01036993.1, read on the forward strand.
TGAATTGACAATGAGAGCCAGTTTGGTCTAGTTGTTAAGACATTAGGCTAAGAAGTTTAAGTCCATGAATTCAATTCCCATCTTATTCATGAAAGCCAGCTGGGTGATTTTGGACCAGACACATCCTCTTAGCACAACTTACTTCACAGGGTTGGGGGTTTTTTGGGTAAAACAAGAGGAGGAAAGTGTGCTAGATATGTTCACTGCTTTGAATTATTTGTAAACAAAAATAGAGATAGGATATAAATAAATAAATAAATGTATAATTCTGAGTAGCATACTTGATTAAATAAACAAATTATTTCATTCAGAAAATTCTATTTAGAGTGTATTGGACTTCCAAATAATGTATAGTACTTGAAAGGATGGACATCAGATTTTTTCTTGTTGGAAATACAAAAACATTGAAAGGTCATTGACATATGATGTGTTCATATGATCTTTTAATGTACATAAGTAGATTTATGAAGAAATCCCTCAATATTAAAGATGTTAATGTGAGGTTGAATTTGTGCATACCAAACTTCTGTCATTTGATTGTCTATGAAGAATTTTGGTTGTCCTAGGCATGAGATGGCCCAAAGAATTATATTGACAAATTGGAAAAGTAAAAGTTTTGGTCACCACATTATAGAAAAGATGTTGAGACTCTAGAAAAAGGACAGAGAAGAGCAACCAGGATGATTAAGGGATTGGAAGCTAAAACATACAATGAACGGTTGCAGGAACAGGGCTTGGCTAGTCTAGTAAAGAGAAGGACCAGGGGAGACATGAAAGCAATCTTCCAGTATTTGAGGGGCTGCCACNAACTGAACAAGGAGAGATTTAACCTGGAAACAAGGAGAAACTTTCTGACAGTAAGAACAATCAACTAATAGAACAGCTTGCCCTCGGAAGTTGTGGAAGCACCATCACTTGAGACTTTCAAGAAGAGATTGGACTGCCATTTGTCAGAAATGGCATAAGGTCTCTTGCTTGGGTGGGGGGTTGGTCTAGATGACCTACAAGGTCTCTTCCAACTCTGTTATTCTAGCTTTGGAGCTAGTATTAAACTGTTTTACTAGATGCAATGGAAGCAAAACTGTTAACAATATAAAGCTCAGAATTAATGCTTCTTTTTCTCTCTGCCATCCTGTGAGTATATATGTGGCAGAAATTTGGACAAGATGATCTACAGATTTTCCCAAAATTCAGAGGAAATTTATTCCATCAAATGAACACATATGCAATTACAAAAATGAAAGTGCATTTTTCCTATTTTCTTTTAAACTAAAAATCATAGTTGCATATTGGTTTGACATTCCACATTGGATGAAACAGAAAACAATGGCTGTAGATGTTTTGATCTAATTACCTCCTTACCTAAAGAGGAAAGAATACTGCATATATGTATGAGAAAGGTTCACATAACTTGGTAAATTAAGGCAAGGTTAGGAGAATACACTTGGTATTTACGGGGAAAATTATATTCAATTACTGAACACAATCTTTCTAATAGATCAGTTTTTAATTTGAGAATTGCTATATTCTTTTATAAATATGTCTCAATGTACTGAATCTCAAGGCACTTCAATGGCAAAAACTTGGGACTTTATATTAAAGTATCATTGTATTTTTAAGAATTTCTTTCAGCTAACCCTTTCAAATAAATACATACATATGAATTTTTTTAAAAAAAATACTAACCTACTTGCTTTCTTTCTCCCTTTTTACATGCCTTATTCTCATTCTGCCTCCTTCCACTTCCAGTTTCTTCCTCACTCATGTCTAGTTTTTCTTTACCTTCTCTGTCTCTCTTTACAGGTTTCTTTAAAACAAAGTAAGAAGCTTATCTATTTTGTCTCTCCTATAATAGCAAGTGTTCTTTCCATCATCTACTTCTTTTGCAAAATTTACTGTTTTCACTTTTCTCCTTATGTATATTCATTTGTGTTTGGCTCATTTGGAGCACCTTTCTTTTATGACAGATTGCTTACCTGTAATGAACATTAATGTAATGACGCATCCGGCCCATGTCTAGACCAGTTTGACAGCCCTGGTCTAGAACTTTACATCAGATAGTTAGATAGTGCCCTTTTTTCTTTGAGTATAGAAATATACTGTGTATACACATCTCAATGTCTTCCTCTCCAAATTTTATAGATTGAATATTAATAGGTAATTACTTATAACTAGGTGATTAATATTGTTGAAGTTTGTTCCAAGTTAAAAAAAAGAAAGAAAATGCTTTCCATAGAGTAATTCACTTGGCAGAAATTACCATAAATAAGCACTGGTTATCTGAAGCAATATGCTTCCCTTACCAAATTAAGATTTCACTGTATTGTTGTCATGGGGTGATTACTACCAAACATCTGGGGGGAAATATCGCTATATATCCTTTTACAGCACTGTATCATTCTTTCAATCAAGGCAGCTTCTGAGAAGAGAAACGCCCATCACTTAAGAATACAAAAACATCCTATTGAAGTAACATAGAATTGTGCTTCGATTTTTCTTCATTTTACTTAGATTAAATTGCCTCAGTTTGAATGCAATAATTTGGTTCTGCATACTTAAATAACAAGAATTAAGATCCACATGTGTAGCATTCAAATTACTTTGTTTTCTTCCTATAATACAGGAATTTCCCCAGTCTATTTTATAAATAAAGTTCTATGGAGCTGGGGAAGAGGATGAGATCTGGATGTCTTGCAAGCTGCACAACAATTCAAGGCAAGTCCCTCACTTGAGTCCTCCTTCCTGCTTGGCTGAGCATTTCCCAACACTTTTTACCCATACCTGGAAGTTTATCCAACACTGCAAGTTTTTAAAAAGATGTTGGATAACCATTTGTCTTAAGTAGTGTAAGTTTCTTTCTTAAGCAGGGGGTTGGACTAGAACACCTCCAAGGTCCCTTCCAACTCCTATTCTATTCTATTCTATTCTATTCTAATTCTAATTCTATTCATATGCATACTGATGCATTGGAAAAAGTACTGTGGGGACTACCTTCTGCAGGACTATCTTCAGCCTGGTGAAAATGCTGCAGAGGATTGAACAGTAGAAAGTATCCCTATCTGATGAGCAGGGAAAGGGGAGGGAGAATGCCAAAACAGCAGTCCATTACATTTAAAGTCTCCTGACATTCTATGTTTTATTTTGTGAGAAAGGAGTTGAATATGAACCTTTAGGAAGTAGCAGAAAAATTGCTCATATCAATCCAGTACCACATACCCAAATTTGAATCCATCATCATCATCTTAGCCATTGTCTATCCATTGCAGGATGAAGGGCCGTTCCACATGTTTCCAACCAATACTGCGTGTGCTTTCTTTTGCCAATTGGACCCGCAATACTTGTTGACATCATCTTGCTTTAGGTCTCTCTCGTGGATGCATTTTAATCAAGTGGGATCCATTCTATGACTGCCTTGGTCCACCTGCCATCAGTTCTTTTTGCTATGTGACCAGCCCATTTCCATTTAAATTCTTTTACACTTTTTTTTTCTTTTGAAAATTTTATTTGGGTTTTCACAAAAAAAACCATAATACAAATGAAACCTCTTTTTTTGAAAATAGCATGGTCCTGGTTTATCACTTCTTCTACAGACACAAACTCAATTTCATGTTCATTTTTATGTTCTATTCCATATCTTATTACTGTTTTACATTTTCTACATAATTTTTCCCCTCTTTTAATTTTCTCAACTTTATTTTGATTATGTCATTTCAATTCAAATCATTATATTTATACTTTCTTCTGTCCTGTTTTAATTTCACATTATCTTTTCTCATCAAGCAAATTTTTCCCTGTAGTTACTAATTGGAGTATGACATCTTTATATCTTTTAATTTTACCCATTCAACTCTTATTTAAGCTTCAATGTATACTTTTAAGATAATAATATTCAATATAATACATAACTTCCAATCGAATGCTGCTTGGTACATTCTTAAAATACACGCTATATTCTTAAAAAAAGATTATATGTATGTATGTATGCGTGTGTGTGTGAGTATATATATATATATATGTATGTATGTATGTATGTATGTATGTATATATGTATGTATATATATATACACACACACACACACACACACACACGCTGTTCAGCTTCCCTCGGGTAT
>BHFT01036994.1:0-101241 GCA_004320025.1 Laticauda laticaudata
AAAATACTTCTGGACTCGCTCAATTGTATTTATGTCTGATATACAGTGCAGATTCCAGACAGCAGAGCTGAATTCAAATATTGGTCTAGCAAAGATTTTGAATGCCCCAGTTTTCAAATCATTATTACCAGAGGAGAAGCTTCGTAAAATTAAATTTACAACTCTTAAAACTTTTTTGGCAATACTGTTGCAGTGAGCTTTGGTACTTAGGTCATTCGATATGAGAACTCCAAGGTCCTTGACAGAGTGTGCATCATCAGCAAGGTCATATCCACCTAGCTCGCATCCGGTATATAGATTTTTTTTTTTAACCAATGTGTAGGACAGAGCATTTGTTGCTTGAGATTTGGAGTTGCCAACTATTATACCATTCAGACACATAATCAAGATCTTTTTGAAGGACGTTAGCATTGACATTGGTGTTGAATAGTTTTACATCAGCGAAGAGGATGCAATTGCTAATAAGGTGATCACAAAGGTCATTTATATAGAGTGTAAAGAGTGTGGGTCCTAAAACGCTCCCTTGGGGGACACTTTGATAACTGGTGCAGGGTTTGATAGGGCATTTCCTATTTTTACTATTTGTTGCCTATTTGACAGGAAGGCAGTAATCCACTTGTGAAGGGATCTGGAAATAAATAATTAATATATGTAAAAACAAAATTGTAATGCACTTAAATGAAGGTGCTATATGTATGCATCTTAATAGCATGCATGTACTATCTGTACATACATTCTTTGTTGCCAGGAGATTCCCAGACCTGATGAAAAAAAGCATATTTTGAGACTTCCTGAGAGGCAACATAGGTTGGGGCTTAATATCAACTTGAGGGAGGTGATGTTAAAGAGAACAGGAGCTACAGTAGAAGAGGGTCACCTTCTGGGTCCTATCAGGTGAAACTCCTTTGGAGATGGGACCTGCAACATGACTTTCCTGCTGGATCTGATGGGAAGGGTAGAAGTAATTGGTGAGAAATGGTTCTTCATATAACCTGGCCAGATATATTGGCCATCAACTGAGATCTAAGGAGAATATATTTGCAATGGCACCTAAACTATCTAGGGATTACCTATTTTGGAGAGACCATTTTCATTCCTTTCTTGTTAAGTTTCACTGGATGCTCAGTCATGGTCTACTGGTTAAGGCACCAGGCTAGAAAATGGGAGACAGTGAGTTCAAGTTCCATCTTATCCATTAAAGCTGACTTTGGGCCAGAAACTCTCTTTCAACTGTGGGGAAAATAGGAGGAAAAAGTATTGGATGAGTTCATTGCCTTAAATTATTTGTAAAATTAATAAAGACAGGAAATAAATAAATAAATGTAAACCAGTCAATTCTATACATTCAAACTTTTGATTAAAGTTGTCAGTTGTGCTTTTTGCTGTGTCAATTTACAAAAGACCATTTAATGACTATTAACAGTCACAACAGCCTTGAACTTCCAGAAGAAAATATTGCACTGCACTCACACATATGACCGCATTTTGTATGTTTTGCGGTCTGTTTGCCTTTATGGTTGCCAAATGCCCTACAATCAAATGATAAGCATTTACAGTCTTCACTGATTGGGGTATTGTTTACTTGATTGCTGATATGATGGCAACCTTGGAATTAATCTATGCTAATCTGGGTCCTGATTGCTGGTAGAGAGATACTTAGGTGTTGTTTTTTCTTTGGTTGGTGTTGTTTCCTTTTGGGCTGGATTATAGTCTATTTTACATATCTACAGAGGTTGTTAATATCTATGTTCTGTTGATGGCTGATTTGTCAGAGTGCCAGCTTCTAGTAATTCTCGGGAGTTTTTGGACTTGACTTGGTTTAGGATGATCACATTTTCCCAATTGATGGCAGATAGACAGATTTATGCTTAAATATGTCTACATGTTGTGAAATGAAAGAATTGTATCATGTCTTCTGACTGATCATTGTGTTTGGGCAGGCGTTCTGCCAGTCTTCTGCCTGTTTGTCCTACTGGGATTTGTTCTGGGATTGTTGGACTTTTGGTCTGCTTCGGATGTTTTGAAGAGCTTTAATTGGCTATGCTGATTTCATGTGGTTGTAGTAGTCTGTTGGTACTTTCTGAGATATTCTTGATGTATGGCAATGTAATTTTTTTTAGGGTTTGTGTTGGGTTGGGTTGAGTGGTCAGGGCCTTTTTGATAAAGTTGCATGGATAGGTCTTTATTCAACTCATGGTGAATAAATAATCTCAAGCAATATATAAATTTTGCCAAAATACTTCAATAAATATTAAAAACTCTTCATGTTTTACTTTTTTAGGTCTCATAATGAATGCAAACTACAAGATGTTAGCAAGTTGGTAAATGTCTTAAATAATTCCCGTTCTATAAACTAATATACAAATGAAAAAGGGAAAAATTTATTCACTTTCATAATTACAGCAACTATTATATTCCATTAGGAGAAAAAAATATGTATCTGCCATTCTACAATGGAAGAAGAAGGGGGGGGGGAGTTGGTATAAGTAATCCTTCTTGATGTAACCTGAATATCTTAAACCTTATATTGAATCTGTATAACTTGCACATGATATACAACTGGAAAACTGGAGCTAGATGTTAGAAATTTGTCACCTCTTGGAGAGATAGCAAGAGGAGAAGGGACCATAAAAATTCCAGCTCTGAAAGATACTCCCTGGGAAACTCTTGTAAGATTCCAGAAAAGTTGGGGNACAGCCACCTTCCTTCCTTCCTTCCTTCCTTCCTTCCTTCCTTCCTTCCTTCCTTCCTTCCTTCCTTCCTTCCTTCCAGAAGCTGAGTATATAATTTGTCAAGCCTCTATTTCATTGGTCAGAAAAATGAACACAATATATTTGTGTACTAGTGTGCCAAAATGATTTGTCTACCATTTCTATATCCTAATGTAAGTTTAATAAATCAAGTGCAATCCAGTTATTTTGCATCATAATCTGAATTCTAATAATCCCTATCTACTGACTATGCTTTTCAGGATTTATTATCGTTGTGAACTAAAATATCTAATATTTACAAATATATAACCTAATCCCTTTAATGTATTGATAAAGGCAGGGGTGTCAAACTTGTTTTACCTTCAATCATGTATGATGTAAAATGTGATCTCCAGGAAGGAATAATATTTTGGAGTATACGCTTTAATATGTATCTTAATCTCACCATGAAGCACTCATGAATCCATCACTTATTAGAATGATCTCAGGATGCGTAAGGAAGCTTTAACTAATAACACGCAAGGGTGGAAAAGATATTAAAATAAACCAAGTAAAATGTTTTCTGTAGTTAGACGTTAAAATATACAAATGAAACAAGGTTTTTTGAAATACAGTTTGTATATAATATTATGACAGCTTTTACAAATTGTTGGGGAGACAGCAGGGGAAGCATGTTATCTGTTAATCATGATTTTACTTCATCCCTTCAATAGCATATATTGGAAATTGTTCTCTTATGGTTAAATTAAAAGACATCTTGCAGCAGAATACATATTGTATAGAAAGAATTAGATTTATATTCCTGCTGTGGCTTGCTTATGAACTATATTCAAGAATGTTACCTTAATACTAAACTTCGTGCAACCTTTCAACAAAACTAATGCCTGTGATTTAGTGACCTGTAGAAGAAGCCCCAGTAGTTGCACCATAGTGGATTTGAAGGTAGACATTCAGATGCTGCAAATGATAACTGCACAATGTCACCTTGTCTTATCTTAAAATAATGTTGTCTTTTATGGTCACCATAGTCATCTACAGTTGCTTTTTGTTTAAATAAGTTTCAGCGCTTACTGCTATCTAGAATTAAGCTGTTATTACTCTTTTTTTTAAACAGAGGATTATTGACTATTCAAACAAATCGTGACATTATTCCCTGAGTGGTACCAAACTGTGTATCCATAAATCTGTTGAAAAGATTGTCATGGCCTCTGTTGGATATCTGCACAAAAGCACATAAAAATAGGACTTCCTGGGAGCATTTTAAGTGTGTGTAGCGGGAGATAATTAATGATTCAAGCCTTCCTATGTTTATTGTTAACTTTCTTAACTCAGTGTGATCTGGTATATGTTTTGTCAAAAGAGAAGATACTTGTGCGATAGAAGCTGGTTTCTTAAGTATATAAATATACACTTTTTTAAAAAGGAAAGGAAAAGAAAGAAAAGAAAAGGAACACCTTACGCTCCTGCTGTAGCTTCATTAAAAACAATTCTTTGATGGGTTTGCTAATATTATTGAATTGCACTGTGTGCTAACCATTAGTGACACACTTAACATTACAAAAGTGACAGTTGAATTGCAGGGATGGGACACATATATTTGCATCTTTAAAAATCAGTTTCACTTTGTCAAGGTTACCTCAATATCCAATTTTGTATTCTTCCCAGCCTGACATTCTCAAGTGTCCTTGCTGTTTTCTGTAGGAAAGCAGTGTTGGTTTATAGGATCCAAAAGTCAGATGGAACAAAAGCCTATACCTATTTATAAAAGTTGTTGTTCTAAAAAGGTGACATCAGACTCCTTCTTTTACTGGTCAAACAAATATTAATTTTTATTATATTATTCATTTTAATTTATATTTTCAATTTTTCATGTTGTCAGCCCCACTACATGATCAGGAAATCATCTCTATGAGAAAGCTAAAACTACTTTTTTAAAGATTGGCTGTGATAACAATCTTGCAAGTTGATTGTGCTGTGCCTTCTTGTTCTTATAATTCAATGAATTAGGGAAGCATCTGTCTGAAAATCACATCCAAGTGTTATCTTTAAAATCCGGACTTTAAAAAATGCTTCTTTTTCCTACTCCTGTATATCTCCATCATCCTTACAACAGTCTCTTTTTATTTTAAATGTTGATTGTCATCTTGAGGACTTCCCCAAAAGACATGCTTTTAAAATCTTTTTTAATGTTCTAATTGTCATATACTTTTGAACTGTAAGCCACCCAGAGTCATTCACTGATATCTGCAGCTATAGAAAGTGATTGATGGATTGAATCAATGAATGCTATAAATCAAATGAAATCTAATAAAAATAAGTAGTATGACATTTTTTGAATAAAAATACCCTGGATAGATTATTTGTTGATGATGATTACAGATTACAGATTAACAGAGTTGGAAGGGACCTTGTAGGTCATCTAATCCAATCCTCTACCCAAGGAGGAGACCATACACCATTTCTGATAAATGGCAGTCCAATATCTTCTTGAAAGCCTCCAGTGATGAAGCTTCCACAACTTCTGAAGGCAAGCTGTTCCATTGGTTGATAGTTCTCATTGTCAGAAAATTTCTTCTTATTTCTAGTCTGGCCTACAGGTGTTTTGGAAAATATCTTGATCCCTTCCTGTCTGTGGCAGCCCCTCAAATATTGGAACACTGCTATAATGTCTTACCTGGTCCCTCTCTTCACTAGACTAGCCAGGCCCAGTTCTTCATATGTTTTTGTCTCCAGTACCCTCATCATCCTGGTTGTCCTTTTCTGCACTTTTTCTAGAGTCTCAACCAGGGGTGGGATGGAAATGTTTAACTACCAGTTCTGTGGGTATGGCTAGGTGGGTGTGACTAGGTGGCCATGGCCTGGTGGTCATGTGTCTGGGTGGGCATGTTTTTTGCCTCCTGGGCCTCAGGGAAGCCTCCTGGGTGAAGAAATAGAACATTGAAGGGGGAGGGGAATCAACATGATTTAGACTAGTTAGAAAACAAAAAATCTGATGATTTCCACTGTATTGGTGGTAGAAGCATGTTTTTAAAATATTGGGTACAGATAATGGCCTTAAACTCTTGGAAATTTTGCTCAGTTTTTCTTCATGTATTTTTTTTTGCGAATATTTACAATATTGCTAAAGAAATCATTCCCTTAACACTGTTCAGCTATTTACAAAGGCTGCACTACTATTACTGTTAATCTTCTCATCACTCCTTATCTCTTCCCACTTGTGACTGTATGACTGTAACTTTGTCACTTGTATCCTTACGATTTATATTGACTGTTTCCTAGTATGATTTGATTGCTTATTGTACTCTTTGACTATTATTAAGTATTGTGCCTTATGATTCTTGACTTGTGACCAATGTATTTTTTCTTTTATGTTCACTGAGAGCATATTCACCACAGAGGTGGTATTCAGCAGGTTCTGACCAGTTCTGGAGAACCGGTAGTGGAAATTTTGAGTAGTTCAGAGAGCCGGCAAATACCGCCCCTGACTGGAGATTTTACAGTATCCTTCCCCTGCCGCGTCTACCAAGCCACACCCATAGAACTGGTAAAAAAATTTGAATCCCAGAACAGATGCACCAAGACAAATTACTTGTGTGTCCAATCACAGTTGGCCAATAAAGAATTCTATATCAATGATGGCTAACCTTTTCCTCGCCATGTGCTGAAAGTGTGCACACATGTACATTCATGCCTGCACCCATAATGCAATGCATGAATGACCCCCTGCACATGCAGTGTGACCCCTTGCACCGTGTGCCTCCACGCATCAGTGCACAACTCCTACACCACATACCTCTGCACATGTGTATGCCTCTCAAGAGCTGCATGCCTCTATGCATGAGCACATGCCCCCACGCATGCCTCCAACCCCCTGCACATGCATAAGCATCTTCTGCATGTATATCTCCCCTTGAGCATGTGCAGCAGATACCCAACAATCAGCTGGCTGATGGGGCGCACTCACACGTGCAGTGGGTCTGTTCTGGGTGACCTCTTGTGTGCCGGCAGAAATAACTCTGCGTATCACTTGCCATAGGTTCACTATCATGGTTCTATATTCTACCAACAATCACGTGGATGAAATGATTCAATAGAGCAGGGTCAAGTTTCTGGGTCAAGTAGGCAGATTTAAAAATTTAAGATGTTGTAATATACATTCAAACAAAATGGCTTTCATGGGAAAAATGTTTTTCTTATTCACAAAATCACTATCAGAACTTGCATAGGTTATCACAATATTCTGTCGGGTTGGCCTGGACATCTCAACGATAGATAATCCCGCCAATGGGGTGTTTACCTTTGCTGTTTTTCTAAGGAGATGGGCACATTTTCAGCTAATAGCAATCTGCTATTTTTTTATAAGAATGCCAACAAAGTAGACCCAAAGGGCATTCTTGGAAATAAAGATAATTTTGTAGGGTGGTTCTTTGCTTTGCAGTATGTCAACTTTCTATTTCATGAAACTTAAATTAAAACAATAGTTACTGATTACGATTCCTCCAGAAAAATATCCACAGCAATATTAATGGCTAGGATAGAGACACCAATGCAAATTGGATTTTGGGTTTTTATTATTTTGACATGATGCATTGTTGTTAAAATTAATTTCTTTTATATATTCATTCATTCCTATATTTCATATAGGACAATTTCATATGCTTTCTTCTATTTAGATCATTTTACTACCTTTCAGGCAGTGTTAAAATAAGCTTTACAACTGTTAATACAGATACACACAAATAAATATATATACTTTGATAAAATATGTTTTCTGTTCCTCCGATGTTTCTTTGACTGTTAGGGAATCACTATTAGGGAAGTAATATTTTGTTATTGACTGCTTGTATTTTAAGTATATTCCTAAAGTTGATATACTTATTGTAATGCAACCTTTAATATTCCTTTGGGATTGTACCTTAAATGTTCTCTTTCCTTTTTTCCTTGAACCATAGCTTTGTTCATTCAACATAATATTGCATATAAAGGGTTGCCTTATAAATAGTAGCATGATCTGTGTTTTCTAAATATATTATACAATGCCTTGAATACAAATACATTTTAAAGAATGCATTTAGACTTCAAAGGTCTATATAAGGAAGATGAAAGGCAAGGAAATATTTGTTGTAATTAATCTATACTGCTGATATGAAAAATGGTAGAAAAAGAAGCATTTTTATTGAAAAAAAATTAAAGCTGATTTTTACTAGATCATATTTTTCATTGTAATATTTAAATGGATTCTGGGTTCATAAACAAAGCATACATGTAAATCTTGTACGTACTAATATTAATCAAAAGTACTGCTGAGTTAGTAATCCTGTCACATGTGAGCTACCTATATTGTTACTTTAATGTATTCTTTTACTACTTTGATAAAAGCCTTAAGATGTTGTGACAGGTGCTTTGATATTTTCTTCTGGTGTTACTGTGTTCCTTTCTTCTCCTCCTTCTTCTTCCAAATTTTCTATTTTACATAAACATGAGCAGACATGACAGTTTTAGTTAAGGGGGAAATCATCATGTTTTATCAGTTAAAAAGGAGTGGGCAAGAAAGGCATACACTCTGTTTTAGCTAAATATATAAGCTCAGTGAAAAATACCTGTAACTGTTTACATTGGATAAACAGCAAATGCCATCTTATATCATGCACATAATAAGGACTGATCTATATGCATTTAATCCCAGCAACTTTATTATTGAGAAAGTTTCAGAATGAAATATTTTAAAGTATGCCATTTAAATTAGGGAACTCATAGACAATAGAACCTTAAACAAGTGAAATTCTAGGAAGTATATCTATCATTTTATGAAGAAGAAGCTCACAAGGAAAAAAAATCACAAAAATACAGAAAAAAGAGAATAGACATACCTTCTACATTTTAAAGATCAAATGAGAAGGAATTCCAATGGTGTGTGAGAGTATCAGCAAAGGGACAAGGTATAAGATTTGAAATATCATCCATAATATCATTGCTACAAGTCACATCATTTCTGATATCAATTATATAAATGTGAATAATGGAAGTCAAATTTTGAATTCATATGATTTATCTCAGGAGGCAACAATATACATATACTAGAGATGAGATACTTCTGGTTTTTGGAGGAGAAATGGGATCTGATTTTTTCTTTTTAAATTCAGTATATTTTCTTTTCTTTATATTATAGTCTTATTCCATGTGTTGATTAGGTGTTCTCTTCTGATATATCTTATGATTTAATGCAAATATCTTATTTCTATTTGTAATTTATGAGAATTTAGTAGATTTCATTTATTTTTTCAGTTTTTCTCATTAAGATTCAGATTTCTCATATGAATAAACGCAAAACACATTTTCATCTGTGACGGATGATTCATGTTTTCAATGTATTTTAATAGTGTTTCCAATATTTATAGTACAGATAACCTGGATGGATGGAAAATAAAAGGTGGTCATTAACTGAAGTAACTGATAACAATGGCAATTTACATATGCTTGGTTGTATTGAAAAGTTCAAAAGTTCAAAAAAGTAAAAATGAATTTCTAATGCATTTGTACGATTTTACACATGCAAAAAAAAACAAAACAAAAGCAAAAAAAAAAACCTCTGGTAATCCCATAAGCATCTTTAATCAACAAAAGGACAGGGTTGAGGGTTGTAGGACAGGGTTGAGCTTCTTTAGCTTTCTTATTTTTTACTTATATTGATCATCAAGTACCTATAATGTTATCTGGAAATCAATTTTGGTACTATGAACTATGCAGAATTTCAGCTTTAATCTTTCTCTTCATCACAAATTAAGTGTTCCTATTATTTGTTTCATTAAATCAAAGATCAGGAAAGATTTGCTAGAAAATTTGATGATGATTAAGTCCAAATCAATGGTGGCTCAGGAACTTTCCATTTGTATTACTCTTCCTTTTTTTTCAAGATTTATGAAGCTTTCCACAGGCAGGAGTTGAAATGATTTGGTGTGAGAGATCATCTCAATCTATTCTCTCTCTTGTCAAACATAAATGTCAAATCAGCAGTACTGAAATGGTTTTGGAAGGTGGGAGGAAGGGAAAGTCTAGTGTATTGTGATGAGGACCAGAAGTGAAAATGAAACTTCAATAGTTAACATGAAAGTCAGGTTTGAGGATTTGAAAATATAAGTTAAATTTTGCTAGCCTGGAGACTGAGTGTTAATGTTTAACTTGTCAATTTTGTCAATTTTCTTACCTAGAAGGATCAGTTCTACAAGTTACAATTTGAAAAAGTGAGATTTCATTATCTTTGAGGATGCACAGTTTTATGCTATATTTCAAATGCCTATGATCGTAGGCACCATTATGCTTCTTTTATTTATATGCAGTTCTTAACTTAGGATGGTATATAGGTTACCTCTACTCTGCTAGGTTGTTCTAAGAACTGGTAATTTGAGCATGGAGGCATCATGTTCATACACCTGAACATTTGTCCCTAGTCCAAACCCAATACTTTACTGGGGAAACTTTTTATTTGTTGCCTGGTCTACTGCAAATATAACCATGATCTAATTTGGCTTCTCAAAAGAATGAAAGGCTTGGTAGAAATAATTAATAAAAGTGGCAAACAAGTGGTAGGTGTATATTGATTGAAGGTATGAAGTATGGATATGTATAATTACATATCTAATTATATAGTGGGGAAAAGATATGCCCTGAAATTGGTACTATGAAATGCATTAGGACTTTTTTGTATGTACTATAAGTTTGCTAAGTGCAGTTCAAATGTTATATCCAGAGCAACTGATATATAGAAAATTAATCTAGCAAAAAATAAAGACAAAACCCTGATTTTAAAACAAAAATATGTCTTTTCATAATATTATGTATAAAGCTAGCAATGATAATGCAGATTAATGGAGAGGACTCCAAGAAATTTGTCTGAAAATACCAGATTGAGAATGAATATGAATTTTAAAAAAGGAAGGAAAAGAAGGAAAAGAGAATGGCTACTCAATGAACTAAAAGAGTAGTTATTTGAAGAATAAGGAAAATAAATAACATAGAAACAATTTATTTCGATGGCACTTTTGGTGATATTTGTGCATTAGAAGGAATAAACTGGTGGAAATTCAAATGCTTCTTTTCCCTTCATAATTTTTTTTTGTTGTGCATTTGGCTGATAATTTTTCATTCATAATGATCTGTGAAAATGAAGAATCTGCATTTTAGTTATGAAACATTTGCAGAGAGGAATGGAGTACATTCATGCAGATCCACTTAGCCTTGAGGATACAATTGTAAATTTTAACACCAAGCACAGGAAGTATTTATGCATTTGAGAACATGTGGGTGTTCTGACCCAGGCTTCGTCAAACTTAATAAAACACAAACTGATTTTAAAAGTAAAACCTATTTTAATGCAACGCTGGGAATTACTTACATTACCAGCCAAAACTAATTATGCACAGTTCCTCCAGATAGGAATACACTTTTCAGTGCTGTAGAATGCTTGCCAACAAACAGACGTCCAATTAAGGCTTAACATAAACCAGCCCCCAAAACTCAGAAAAAAACAACCAGAGTACAGAGCTTCAAGACAGACTCGGAAATTACTGAACTTTTCATCACTGAGGATTGACTTTTATGCCTTAAGGGAGGGGCAATCACTTCCCAGCCTTACTCCCAACTCTCCCTTTCTGCTTCAGCTGCTCTCACCTTCTAGTACCTCTGTCCACACACACATTGAAACAGGCTTACCTTGGAGTCCTCTAGCTTCACTGCTGCAGATTCCCGAAAACTCTGAAGGAGCACATCCCATTCTCAGATGGGTCACTGGCCCCATCCCTGCATCAGATATCAGGAACCCTTCATTCAAGTTCCTACCAGACTCCCATGACTGTCCTGTTGTTGTATAGAAATTAGAATACTCCCAAATACCTAAATCTGATTGTGGCGTAGCAGGCCGCAATCGATTGGATAATAAAGTTGCCATTGGCAATTGCGCCGCTTGGATGGCGGGACAGCGTTAAAAAACTGGTCATTGTGCCACAAGCCGCAAGCAGCCGCTATAAAAAGGGCTGCCACGCGCGTTTGGCAAATATTCTGGTACAAGTCACTACGTTGTTATAATAAAGCAGCTGTTTGTTGTGAAACACCGGTCTGCGCATACCTTTCTTCTCAGAACAGAACAGCTAGGCAATGAGGAATCGGATCAATCGTTATGAAGAAAGGTCAGCCAATCAGATATTAGAGTATTTGGAGTATTCTAATTTCTATACACAACACCCCCCTCCCCTTTGTGGTTTCGTCCACGTGCGTAACGTAGTCACGCAGGTAGGTGGGCGTTTGCGCCGTCCTACTTGACCTGCGCAAGCTCCAGTCTGTCAGTGTCGTCTTCCATCGCGTTTCAGTCAGGATCATTTTTCTTCTGTGTCCTTCTCCATGGAACCTCCTGAAAGGGTGAGTCAGCCCTTGCTGCTCCGCCTGGGTCTCTCGGGCTTGGTTGAGTTGGCTCTGCCGTCCCTCCTGGTCTGTTCCGGTTGTCGAGCTGACCTGGCTGTCTCCTTCCTGGAAGGCCTCGTTATCATAGCAGGCATCTAGAATTTCCACGAATACCTATATGGAGGATATTTTCTATTATCACGGACCACAAACCCTGCATAGGAATTCTGGCAGGGAACAAAACCAACCCCAAACATTCTAATCAGCCAAGAATGACGAGATGTGTCAGAAATTGCCCTTGCTGTATACAATTACACATTCATACCATCGCCCAGGAAAACCATCACCCATTCGATGCCTTAATCATTCACCACTGCCTGACAAGGAAGGCAAATCCCAGCTCCCACCGCATCCCCACTCTTCAGATCCAAGGACACATGGCTGATCTGCCACTAACCGCAGCAGGAACAATCGGCTAAAGCTGCCATGAAAAAGACCGCTACAGCGCTGCGACACTTCTGCATTGCGGTAGGTAAGGCTGGCTGGATGAGGATAGAGGCAGACTTTTAACCTTGTTCGGCACGCCGGCAGATTCTGTAACTGTCCCAGGAAAAGGGGTTGTATTATGACGTGTGGGAGAACAGGGTGGTAATTCCCAAAAAAATTTGCAGGAGGAAGTATTGTGCCATGTTGCCACGAGGAACACCCGGGCATGAGTGAAAATGAAAGCGCCTGGCCATGAGTTATGTCTGGGTGGCCAGGGCTGGACAAAGACATTGAAAAATGGGTGGCACATGCCCATGAAACTACCAGAAATCAAGCCTACCCCCTCTGTGCACGCAAGTCCTGGAATGGGAAATCCCAGGGCCAGGTCGAAGGACTCCATATTGATTTATCTGGGCCAACGAAAAGGGAACGACAAATATTTGATAATTGTTGAAGGCTTATTCAAACTGGCTAGAGGTTATTCTATATGGACTCCACAATTACTGAAAGCAGTCATAAAAACAATTGGAGACAAACTTTTTGCTACACTTGGACTCTATAATGTAGTAGTATCTGACAATGGCCCGCAGTTTTACTGCCTTAGCTCTTTTCGAACAATACTAGCTGCACAAGGCATCCCCGGAACAAAATGGGTTTTTTTCCTACAGCACCGGCTCATCCGGCTTCAAATGGACGAGCTAAATTCGCATGGTTCGTTATACAAAAAGAAGCCCTAGGACAATACTGGACACTGAGGACATCCAAGAGTGACTAAACAAACTGGTTAACAATTCAAGCAATATTCCCCTTGGCACAACCACTAACACAAACCTTGCACCAACACTAACCCTTATGCACAACACTAACAAAAGCCCAGCAAACTCCTCATGAGTAAAAAATTGCATTCCTAACTAATAGGCTAGCACCCCACCTACAACCTCTGAAAAAACCACCTTGACTCCTCAAGTAAATATAATACTCCCTTACCATTGAGACTAGTCTACACCAAAAAATCTTACCGGGGACCCATTATGGCTTCCAGCCACAGTTACACAAAATCAGGGCTCCGGTTATATGGCTTGCAAACTAGACAATGCAGAACATGGAAACGACACATTGACAGCTTCGCTTAACATTGGAAACGCAAATACGGAACCTACCCACGCTCCGAAGCACCGCCGCAAAATACCACCCCCAAACCAAACAATCCAAAAAACATTCGGGGGGGGGAAACATAAAATAATAAAAAAGGGCGGAGAG
This sequence comes from Laticauda laticaudata, assembly GCA_004320025.1. Taxonomy (NCBI): domain Eukaryota; kingdom Metazoa; phylum Chordata; class Lepidosauria; order Squamata; family Elapidae; genus Laticauda; species Laticauda laticaudata. The sequence goes on from BHFT01036994.1 coordinate 13,851, forward strand.
ATGAACCACCAATAACACGACAAAAGACACAACACCAAAACCGAAGTGTTAGAACCCCCGGGTAAGACCAAAAAGAGCACTTACCCATAGATGACCTCCGGAGAAGAGAACCGCGGTAGCAGGGAGCGAGGCAAGGGCCTTCCAGGAAAGAGACAGCCAGGCCAGCTCAACACAAACCCAGGACAGACCCAGGAGGGAGCAGCAGAGCCAACTCAACCAGCCTGAGAGACCCAGGCGGATAGCGCAAGGCTGGACTCACCTCCAGGAGGTATCCATGGAAGATAGAAGACGAGCAGAGAAAAGACAATCCTTACCGAACCAAATGGAAGGACCCACACTGAGATGAAGCTGCGCAGGTCAGTAGGAACCGCAAAAGCCCCACCTACGTGTGACTACGTCACGCACATTGGACGAAACCAAGAGAGGAGGGGTGTTGTGTATAGAAATTAGAATACTCCAAATACCTTAATCTGATTGGCCGAGCAAGCAATAGGATTGGATAAAAAAAGTATCATTGCAATTGGCCCGCCTGACGGCAGGCAATCTTAAAGAACTGTCATTGGCCGCAAGCCGTGAACAGCCGCTATAAAAAAGGCTGCCGCGGCTTCGGCAAATGTTCTGTTACATGTCACTGAGTTGTTATAATAAGGAGCTGTTTGTTGGAACACCGGTCTCGCGTAATGTTCTCAGAACAGAACAGGTCCCCTTTTGTCCTCACTGTCCAATACCTCGGTCATCCGCACCAGCTGCCGGCAAACCACAAAAGTGGACCATGATGTGAACCTAGCCATCTTTTAGCTATTCTTGCTTCGTCATATTTCAGCTGATGAAGACTGAATCTTCAAAAATGAGTGATTATGCCAAACAGTTTTATTTCCTACAATTATTTTTCATAAATAATTTACTTTACATTTTTACTTTAATCAGAGTAAATATCATTTAAAGCTTCTTTTTGTCAGAGAACTATATTGCACCAATAGAAGTGAATATTTGTAACTCAGGATGAACTCCTTGGTGCTCTCTGAGCTTTTGTTTTCATGCAGATGTTTCATTAACAAACTAGATAACATCATCAGTGCACTAGTAATGAAATATTTGCAAGAAAACAACCATGCTTAGAGAACACCAAGGACCCTATAACTATACTGCGAAAAGTATAATATTCAGAAAAAAACATACATATAAAAGGGTAAATGTTTTATGTATATCACATTAGGTATACTGAATCTAGATTATTTCCATAACTGATGGAACTGTACTTCAAGTTTCATAATGTTTGACCTTGCTGGTAGGGAATTGTGTGAGTTGAAATTTAATTTACTTGATTGTGATAATTCTTTTTGTATTTAAATCATCTATCTTCATATTTGCCTATTTCTAGATATACCATTTATTTTTAAGCTTTTATATTTTAAGCTTTTATTTCAGTAAGTAACATGAAATGTTTTTATCTTGAAAAGTGCTTTGTCACTTCTGCTTGATTCAAAATTCCAGTTCATATTAAGGAAGTATACAAATATACCACTTCTTTCTTTCTAAAAAACCCCCTCTCTAAATTTATCCAAAGTAATTAGCCATACATTATTCATTGTCAAATATTTAACACCTTGTTCCTTATTCTTTTGTCATTAACAAGCTGCTTTCATTCCAGTAACAGTGATCTCTGAGACTGGTCTGCATAATAGGGGTGGTTATATAAATTGCTAAGATCTAATCAATCCAACCCTAACTAAGCTGCTAGGATCTTCTGCCTATTGTTGTTTAACTAAAATGACCAAATCCCATTTATCAATTTATTTTTCTTTTTAAAACACAGCATCTTATTGTGTTGCTTAAGCCCCTGTCACACTGCACCAACGGATGGAAAGAGGATGTAAAACAGAGAAAAACACTTGCCATCCGTTGGTTACGCGATGCTTTCCGTTCTGTACTCACTGCTCCATTTTGCTTCTCCTCTATCCATCCAGCATCCGCTCTATTGACATTTCATCCGCTCAGAAGGTTTTGAGCTGCTTAAAACTTTTGAGGCGGAAAATGTATCCAATGCATCCGTTCTCATCCTCTAGGCATACGGGGGACATCCATTTTGCATCCATATGCATCTGCTAATATCCGCTAGGCATCCGCTGCACATCCGCGCAATTCAAATCCCGTTCCAGTGGTAAACGGACGCAGGGAGGAAGCGGAACGGACGCGCAGCGTTAGTAGCACAGATGAAGAAAGGATGAAAGCGGATGCAAATCAACATCTGCATCATCCGCTACGCATCCGCTCTGCATCCGCTCTGCATCCTCTATGCATCCTCTATGCAATCCACTCTGCATCTGCTCTGCATCCGCTCTGCATCCACTTGTCCATCCGCCCTGTGTCCTCCTCTCCGCATCCCGTTCCTTCTCGTGTTATCCGCTTCTAGTTATACAAATTTTTGCCCCTTTTGAGAGGCGGATAACAACGGATGGAAACATTTTTCTCGTCCGCTGTGTCCTTTTTACAAATGTTTTGCATCCGTTGGGCAGTGTGACAGGGCCTTAAGTAATTTAGGGAAGTAATATTTTATGTAAATCTGTAATGAATATGGCTTATTCATAAGGCTGATTGAATTTTGATATACGATATTTATTTTAAGGATTATGTGATTTTAATGTGTATTAATGATTTTTTCACAGCTGTTGTTATAAAGGAATACAGGAATGTGTTCTAATGTATGTCCAAAAAGATTTTAAAATATCATATAAATACAGTCATCATCACCATCATCATTTTAGCCACTGTCCATCCACTACAGAATGAAGGCCTCTTCCAACCAATATCATCCTGAGCTTTCTTTTGCCAACTAGGCTGGCAAATACTTGCTGATGTATGTCATGTTATTTGACAAAATACATATTTCTATTTTGACAATGTTGCATCAGCTAAGCTTGTTTTTTTTCAACAAATTACTTTTTCCTTTTTAATGGTTACTTAAAAAATGAATACTAATTTTATGCTTTCTTACCCCAAGTTTACAATCTTGAAGTCTTGAAAGAAAGTTATCATGCATTGATCATCCCCCTTCCAGCTGCTCCCAAATAACACAGCCTTACCTACTAGTTTAAGGTAGGTGATACTAAAGTCAAAGAATATATAGTAGCAATGATACTGATTTTAAATTGGCCTGAATGAAGAGTGAAGTAAACAATGAGAGTATCTCTAAGTGAGAATCAAATAAACAATTAAAGCTCTCTGTGATGTAGGCTTCATTTTTAAGTAGTAATGATGCGTAAAATCAGCCTTCTAGATTTATTTTACTCTGCACAAGTGGAGAAAGAGTTCATTGCTGATGTAATTGTCTTAATCCATTTAAATCAGATGAATAGACAATGATGACCAAAGTGCAACTTGTAGGTTCTTCTGATCTTCTCAATAACTTTTGCTATAATATCTTTTCTATTTGGAAAGGGGATGGCCTTGTGCTGAAGTGATGCAATGCCTAATCAAATAGAAGGTGCTCTTGGGAATATCTTGTATTCCCAGGAGCAGTGCTAGGAAGCAAGTGTGTCTGCAGGATGGAGATCAAAGAGTCAAAATAGTATTTGAGACTGCCATATTGACTTTTTAAAATCTCCCCAGTATGTATCCTGAAGTAATGGACTAAATCTATATCGTTTGTGCTAGCATCAATATTAAATCACTCACTGAGATTATCTTGAGATTTAGATCATAATAGGAACTCTGTACTAACTTTTAACCGGGCTAAGGTAAAGCTGTTGAAGTACCACACATTGTTGTCTCAGTAATGATCTAAATGCAGGCATGAACTCCTGCAGTGCAAGGCAGCATCTTACAGAGTTGCATATCAGGAAGTCTTAGCTTGAATCTTATTGAAGGGATATAATAATAATAGAATAGGTAGAATTAGTGGGACTTCATAACAGAATCAGTAGAATTACGTTAACTGCTCTTTTGCTTATGTAAGAATTGCTTTGCTTCTGCCAGGAATAGAATTAAGCACCACTTCTGCTTGGTTGTTTTTCTGTATGACTCTGTCCCTGGTGAAACAAGAAGCAGGGTGTGTCATGGCCTTACAGGGTTCAGACATTGGGCAAACACCTATGTTGCTAAGCACACAGCCCCCCCCCCCCCGGTTCCTTGCTGCACTGGTGAAGGAGAGAATGGGCACAAGGAACGCTTGGCCCAGTGGGTGCAGGGTTGGGTACCCAACTATTGTTTCTGATTGGTTACCTGCATGTATAAGATGTTAGTTACACTCCCAATAGGTGTGGCTTTTTCCTTGCATGCTTTCTGTCGATATATGCTGAAAATTGTCCACCCAGCATTTTTCTTTGGCCAAAATAAAAACTGTTAACTTTTCTCCAAGCCTCTGCTTGAGTTCCTCCATTTGGCACTATTGGTGACTTAAATTTGGACCTTACATTATGTTTGCATTAAGTTTCTAGATCAGGGGTCGCCAACCTTTTGAACCTCAGGGGCCACCAAACTTATAATTTTAAATCCCAGGGATAACTAACTGGTTCTATGATGGGGCCTAATTTGTGAGTGTGGCTTGGTGGTCATGTGACTGGCTGGGCATGGCTTGCATGTAAATATTATCAATATTTATGTAAATATTGTATTTTTAACAACTTTTACCCAAAATCAGGCAAGGTAGGCAGGTAGATTGAGTTTCTCATAGAATCACAGATTCATTCAGAGATCTATCGATCTGCCATCGGCTAGCTCAGTCTGTCACATAAAATTTGCTTGCAAGTGAACTCATGAAATTTGCTAGCAAGCAAACTCACAAAATTAACTCACAACACACCATGTATGTAAATATTGAATTTTTTATAAAAAAAGAGAAACTTTTACCCAAAGTCAGGCAAAGCAGGCAGGCAGATCAAGTTGCTCACAGAATCATTCAGTGATCTATTGATCTGCCATCGGCTAGCTCAGTCTCTCAACTTTGCTTGCCGTGAGTCGGCACTGATTAACAGAACCTTCAGTTCTAAGGGAGGTTCAGCTGTGGTTAAAAGTAGAGCTGAAGATCTAAAGACTAGCTAGAACTCAAGAAATCCAACCATTTCATGCTTCCTAGCTAATCTAAATCTCCCAGCACAGCAGAACAGATGATGGTTGGAAAAAGGAAAAATATCAATTTAACAGGCAAGTTGCCAGGTACGGAGTGAGTGGGTGGGGAGGGTTCCCGTGGGCCATGTGGGCGGCGTAGCCTTGTGTTTCTGCGCAGCCTGGATTAATTGCTTTGGGAGGATGCTCTGGGGGTGAAATTTCTCTGCGGCCCACCAAAATTTTCTCACGGCCCACTGGTTGGCAACCGCTGCTCTAGATCATGATTATTGGTTGTATGCATCACACACTGGATATGTCCATGCCCAATTTAGTGAAGGGGGAAAGTCCCAATGCATCACATGATGCCACTGTGATGATGTGAGTTGAACACACCTGCTCTAGATGATTAAGTCACCCATTTCTATTATTTTTGACTCCATGCATCTGACTGTGTAAATATTAGTTGAGGTGTATTTTTTTCAGATTAAAAAAATCAATAGCTGTTTTATAACCCTACTTTCCCATCTTTCAAGACATAGCATTGTTCTCAGAGAACTTTATATTTCAAATTACAAAGGAATAACTTTATTAGAAAAGCCATTAAGACCTAGACCTTGCCCCATGTGTTTGGGAATAACTGAGTGGAATTCCCTTCTGGTTTAATTGTCATGTTCATTCTTCAATTTATATATTAAATTTTGGGTAGGTTTTTAAATTTTATATGGTTATTTCTGGATTTATTTTTTGTTCTGATTCTTTTCTTTTTGCTGAATGTTGTCCAGAGTAACATTGCATTAGGTTTGGTGGTCCTGTAAATAAATACAAATTAAATATTAACAATTTCTGAGAAGATTGTTGGCCGCTAATTGTGAACAATAACATGTAAATCCCTGAAGATTAATCCAGTTGCCAGCTGCTGGCTTTTTCCCTTTTCATTTGAAGTTACAGAATTCAATATATTAAACTACTGCTGTTACTACTTCTACTTGCAGTATGAGAATGATGAGAATGCAGATTTTCTGTCAGTGCTCAACCTTAGCTGTTCATCTATAGTTATTAAGAGAGGTTATTGTAATTTGGGGTTGAAATGAGACGTCTTTGGTGCTCTCTGAGCTTGGTTGTTTTCTTGCAGATGTGTTGATGTTGTTACTTAGTTTGAGTAATGAAATGTCTGCAAGAAAACAACCAAACTCAGAGAGCACCACGGACCCTTCAGTGTTATTATTTGATTCACCCTCAGGAGATTTGATAAAATCGATCATGGGATGTTTCAGGATTAACTGTAATGACTGGAAGTAAAAGTGTTATAGTGGCTCTCCTTTCTACTGTATGTATTAGAATTCAGTTGGTTTTGATGGGAAAGGTGAGATTAAATCCAAAGCTTCTGATTTTTTTAAATAATCCAAATGGTTCCATGACATAAAACATGTTTATTGCTATAGTGGTGTAGCAATAAAGTGTACTATGTACTACCTATATAGACTTCCAGACAGATGCATTTCATCCGGACTTTTAAGAATTCGTTAAAATAAAATTGCAACATACCTGGGAAAATTTAACAGAAACAGATTTGCCCTGTGCATTTATAAGCCTAATTCTAAAATAGGACTATTTATTTGAAAAACCATTTCAAATTTTGAAATTGGGCATCTAACTAATTCTCTTTTTCCTTATCTCCTGGGAAAATTTTTATGGAAAAACAATTTTGGGGTAAATTACCTCTGCCTTTTGAAACAAGTAGTGACTATAGCCCATGTCACACTGGCCAACGGATGCAAAAAGGACACAGCGGATGAGCAAAATGTTCCATCCATTGTTATTCCGCTCTGTACAAGGGGCAAAAATTTGCATACCGGAGTGGGATAACACGGACAGCGAGGGAGGACGCAGGGCGGATGGAAAGCGGATGCGGAACGGAAGCCCAGCGGATGGAAGGCGGAAGGGGCGTGGATGGGCGCAACTGCAGGGCTTCGGGGGCCTCTAGCGAAGCGATGCAGAACGGATACACGCGGATGCTCAGAAGCAGTACGCCAAACGGATGAAGCGGATGCACATACTGACGCTCGGCAGCGCGGATGCTACAGCGGATAAAGCGATTGCACAGCGGAAGTCTCGTCGATCCCACCAGCAGAATGGAACAGGGCGCGCGAAGCATTGCGTAAGGCCCCGGATATAAGGGGCAAGGGCAGCTCGCACGTCAGTCCGTGGTGATATGGTCCTCGACCAGATCGGACTGGGAGGTGTAAAAGAACGGCGGTCGTTTACCTCGAGGACAGGGCAGCCATATAGGCGATGGACGCGCGCTCATGGGTGTTCGGGGGCCGTCGGCGGCAGCACGGAGTCGCACCGGCGGATTGCGTCAACTCTGGGTATGCATGAGTTGTGTAGCTGGTTGCGCCTGGTCTGTAACGGCCGGACTGCCCTTCTACTGTCAAGAGCCAGCATTCCAAGGAAAGGAGTGAACCTGCTATGCTAGACACTTTCGAGTTCCTTGCCTGCACACTGCCTGCCAGCCTTGGCTGCAAGCCTGCCTTTTGCAGCCTTTTTTCTTGTTTTCTTCTGAGGGTGCTTCGCCACCGCTGCCTCTAGCTTCCGCTCTCGTCCTGCGCCCTCAGGCTTCCTGCCAGCCTGACCTGCCAGGCTTTCCCTGCCAGCCTTCCTGGGACCTAACCTGCCAGCTTCTGAGGCTCCTGGGGCTCTGGGCGAGAGGGCCTCGGATGTCGTGCAAGGAGGTGTCCGCATGGACTTCCCTGCACAGCTTCTGCCTCAGGCTTCTGTCGCTGCTGCCTGCCGCCTCCGCTGCCAGCCTCCTGCAGACGCAGCAAGCCACAGGACCATTGGGAGAAGAAGCGGAAGCCTCAGGCAGGCCTGCCGACCATGCCCTGGCAAGAGGGACAGGCGCCAACTCCGTCGCCTGTCCCCTGCTCTGCTTCTGCCATGGGGGTCTCTTTTTCTGCGAAGCTGGCTCCTGGCGGTGGTGCTTCTGCTGGTGCTTACTCTGTTGAAGCTGCTGCCTGGACTTGCTCGTGCTTAGCTCGTGCCTGCTCGTGATCCTGGTGCCTTGGCTCTCGTCTGCTCATATGATCCTGGTCCTGCTGTCAGCATGCTTCGCTTCGCCCCTGCTGGCCCTGCTGGTGCGTTTACTCTACTGCTGCTCGATCTGGTCCTGCTGCTCCTCGCTGCTGCTTTCGCTCCTGCTGCCGGCTGAACTGCCACTTGCTGCTGTCGTGATGGATCCTGCTGCTGTTCTGAGATTGATGATGCTGATTATGAGTCCTGCTGGGTGAGGATGACGATGATGAATGAGAGATGATGATGATTCTGCTGGGTGGCTGCTGCTGACTGGGTGGTGTGGGAGGAGCAGCCTACCCTGGGAGCCCGGGCTTGATGAGGGCCCATCTGGTCGCAGCCAAAGGGAAGGGAAGAGAAGGCGTAGTGTGACACGGGAGGGAGGCAATAAGCTGCCCATTGGAGGAGGCACGAGGGATGGAGGTGGCTGGGAGTGGCTGAGAGAGAATGCTATCTGTGGCGGAAGGGAGCTGCCGGCATGTAACAGGGACACGCTAAGACGGAGAAACGCAGGCTTCTTGGAGAGAGAGAGGCAGAAGAGTTAGTGGGTTACAGACTTCTGGGAAGGTGCTCCGTCCGCGACGTCTGGGTGGAACCATATGCACACACACTGGTACGGAAGTCTTGGACCGTCAAAAAATCTGGCGCAGTGCCCAATTTGTGAAGCTGACAGAGACGAGAGCACGCTACGGTTATTGGCCCAGGTGCGCTTCTGGAGGGTGAGGTCCCACCCACCGGAGGGCTACCAGTAGGCCCCGTCTCACTACCTCTCTGTCTCTGGCAGCCTGGCTTGAGAGCCAAGGTCCCTCTTCCGGCCGAAGAGTCAAGTCCCTGTCTCTCAGGGAAGGTTTCTGTGTGGAGCGGCCATTGGAGCGGAGAAACCCGGTGGACAGGTGGTGGGTAAAGCTGTGGTGGAAGGTGTCGTAGAGCACTACTGTGGCTGGTGGGGAGAAGAAGGAGTACTCCGAGTCCACCACAGTCCTACTCTCATCCCACCCCCCCAGCTCCGCTCCGCAAGAAGGCCAGGAGCCGGACAGCAGGAGGGGCAGTAGCCAACCTGTCCTGCTGGAGATCAGGGACACCACCGAACCAGCCATAGATCTCCTCTCTCAGCTGGTCCACACCGACTCCTCATCCTCCAACCGCGAAGCCCTTCCTCACGCTGATGTCGACCGGCCCTAGGAAATGACAGATCCTACAGCTACCAGCTGTGGCAAAGGACACAGATCGACGGGGAGCTGCTTCACGACCCCTCCGCCCCAGAGGAACTGCTGCACGCCAGTCAGTGTTCGTGCCGCCTCCAGATCCCAGGTAGCAGCGCTTCCAGTCCAGACACTAGTGAGATCCGATCTGGTGGCGACACGGATGTTGTAGGCTTGGGCCGTTGGCGACCTGTTCCCTGGATGCACCCGGTGATGCCACCCACTAGACAAGTGAATTTGGCCACTGGAGACGAGGACAGCGATGCCTACCCACAAATGCCAATGATGCCACCACCATGCCAGTCCTCACCCAGCTGCAGAGCCAGACAGCCCCACTCAACACTACTCTTCCTCCACCACAGCACAAGCCTGCCTCAGTACATCTGTTCATCAGGTACGGAACTGCGGGACACCCCAATGGCATGGAGGAAGGACGACTCTCAGCAGTCAAACCCTTGGGCTGAGCCAGCTGTTTCCCCCGACACGCTTCCTCAACACACACCCGCTGTTGTCCTCTCAGGGCGCAGGCCACTCCCAGCACCACCGCACCCTCAACAGACACTGGACCCTTCACCGCCTGAAGACGTTGGGGCACACTCCCGAGTGGACCAAGAAGGAGTGCGCAGAGGACTGGGATGCTCAGCTACCTGTGGACGTTTTGATTTGGATATACTTGACCTGGTCATGTTGTTTTTTTACAGGCTTGTCGTTGTTCAATAAAGTTTATCTTTGGATTCCACACACTTGTTCTTTCTTTTTTTAATAAAAGGTCTTTGGTGGGGAAACTTTTAAGAATTGCTTAACGCCTTTGCATGCTTGTGGGATGGGTTGAAGAATAGGCAGTGGGGTGGGACGTGGAATAGGCCTGTGGAATTGAGCAGGGGATACCTTTGGGATGCGCGTATAAGCTGTGGGATAGATAGAAGCTCCAGTGCGCAAGCCATAGTGGGACTGATGATGGTCATCCCTCCAGGTGGCCACAGCGCTGCGTATGGCGCCTTTTTTATCGAATAACTAATGTAAGCATTGATCCACACAAGTTTTGAACACAAACCACAACGTCTTTCATTAAACACCCTGTTCATTGTAGGCCCCACCCAACATACATGCGCCATCTCATCCGTGTTGATGAGACGAAGCTTGAAGGGGAAGCATCCAGATATAAGTCATGCTACCATCTCTGCACCTGTCTCGCCACTTGTGTCCAACTGCTGCCAGCTGTGGAGAGGTTTGCCAGCCAGTGTATTCAGGAGTGGGTGTCGCGGCTGCTTCTTCCTTCCCATGAGGCTCTGTTGGTGGCCAGTTGCACGGATCCTGGGTAGTCGGAATCCAGGTTTTCGGCGCCTGCCTCGCATTCCTCAGGCTCCATGTCCCATTGCTTTTGTTGATGGTCGCACGAGACTGTTTCTGCAGAGACTGGGTAGTGGTGCACCATTGGAGATTTGTGTGCAGGATGGGCATGCAGCTTCCACGATCTCCTCAATAGGGTCTCTGGGCGATGGTTGGCAGGTGGCTGGTAGAACTGTAGCCGCAGGATGCCAAGGGCGGTTCTCCACCACGAAGCCGCCTTGCCGCATGGAACAGTCATGTAGTTGATACGATACCTCTCTTCAGGCGGGTCAGGAGTCTGGGAAGTGTAGGGCATTCATAGAGGAGTTAGGTTTTTTCTGGAAGTGGAGAAGGCGTTCATCCCGCCGAATGAAATGTAGGGCACATCTTGCGTTTTGTCGTTGGGCAGAGGGGGTAGCTGGGAATCTGGGAAAGCCCATCCGATAAGAGGCTATGCTTCCCAGCCCCTCGGTGTGGAGGTGGGACTGGCTGTTGTATTAGCGCTGGGCATCCGCCTGAAGCTGGAGGCTGTAGCCTGGAGCATCGGATCGGTATCAGTGGAATTTGTAGTCAGCATCTGAGCGGGCGATAGGCGAAGTAGGAGCGATGCTGAAGAAGCCTTGTAGTTGGAAATAGAGTGGAACCCCGACCTTGGGCCTGGAGCTTTTGCAGGCCACGTGCTTGCCATCGATGGCTTCCAAAGGTGTGTGGGAAGTTCCGCACCTCTGTATAGCCAGCTGAAAGCTCTGCAAAACTTTCTTCTCCTCTTCAGTGGAGGGGCACTGGAAGGAGCTCCTCCCTTGTATTCTTTGATGATGGCCTGCAGCGCCACTGTTCTGACCGACATGCTGATTGGTGGTTGTGTGGCACCCTCCCAGCCCGTATTGTTTGCATGATTTTGTAGGGTGGTCCCTGAGGCAGGTGGTTGCGGAGTGAGTGCCGAGCCTCTGAAGGCCAAGAGTTCCAGGCTGGGGCCAAGAAATTGGTGTTTGCCGTTGTCAACCTGGGTGTCAGGCCGCCGCGACATAACTTCCGTCAAAGCATGGCTGGAAGGCATCCTCATCGGGAAGTTTCTGGAATGCCCGAAGTGTCTTCGTCAATCCTGAGCTCCACATACTGGTTGTAACAGCCCGTATCGTGCTCTTACTCTGCCGATTCCATTTTTGGACCCAGACGCTTCATTGGCCGCACTCTTTTCTTTCGTCCATGAGAAGAGTTCAGCAGAGCTGTAGATGGCTTTCGTACTGATTGTCCAAGGAAGGATGGTGGCTGCCAGAAAGGATTGTGGTAACGATCCACGGCTGGACATGACTGGGATGCTGTGGAGAGGAGAGTGCAATGAAAGTGCTGCAGAGGTCTGCACAGGGTGGGGCGTGCTAGGTTGAAGTGAGATGCAGATGAGTTGCTCCGACCCTCTTTTTATAAGGCAGTAATAGGGTGTCCCTTTGCATCCTCAGGCATCCTCGTAGACACTCCTTAATATCGCGAGATAGGGTCCCTTCGTGCGAATGTTTTTTTTCCGCTGGTTTTAAGAAACGGCTGTTGTGTTTCGCTTGGCATCCGTTCTGCATCCGTGCCGTGGCATCTGTTTTCGCGTCCGATTTCCACTTCCTCCCTGCTCACGGGGCGGATGCGGAGGTGCGGCAGGATGCGCAGCGGATGCCAGCGGGATAAGCGATGCATAACGGGATCTTGTAACGGGATCGGATAGCGGAATGCTATCATGGATTTAGAACAGAGCGAGATTGGATACATTTGTTGCCACGCAAGAAGTTTTAGGCAGCCCCCAAAACTTTTTGGAAGATGAGGCGGATGAAACGTCATAAAGCGGATGCTGGATGGATGAAAGGAAGGCAACAACGGAGGCAGGTGAGTCATAGCGTGTTTTGAAGTCGGAGCTGGCGAAGGCTTCGATGGCAAGGCTTTTTGTCCGTTTTACATCCTCTTTGCATCCGTTGATTCACTGTGACATGGGCTTATACTAGAGCTTCTCCATGAACAAGTGAGTATACCAACTGAATACAGCTTGTAAAACAATTTTTTATCTATAATACGATAGTACATTATTAGAAGCATGTATGAAAATACAAATAATATGATTTCTTAAAAAAAGTTGTAACCCAATCGATTCATTCATCCCTTATAGTAGACATCATACATATAAATAGTAGATTGAAAAATGTATTTCCCCTGCATAGATTTTTAAAAGTTATTTTACCTTAAAGTAGTCTTTATTTGGTGTTGGTGGAAACTGAAATTATGGAAATTAGGCTTTGGTTTCTAATTCCTGGTATATGTAAACTCAAAATAGTAGCTGTTGCTCGCATGAATTACATTACAAGACTAAGGTTTTAGTTAAAGAGCTGTGAACAAGGGAGGAAAGGTTTGTGAATGAAATATTGTAGGATGTGTCTGTTAGTAGGTTATTTGCTTTACTGTATTAATCAAGCACAAATTTAAAACTGGTTATTAGTTCATATTGAAATGGAGATGAGTGGTATCCCTTATAGTTGGCAATGCTAGCAGAGTAAAATCCTCAAGGATTTCCTTTCCTTCTTCCTTCATATTGCTTTTCTGATTAAATCTTAGGTTTGCTCTGTATTAATTCTGTAATTTTAATTATTTTTCTTATAAATCACTCTGGGATATATGATGGACGGGATAAGTAAGTACATGTTGTATCTAGAAAATACTGTATATCTGGTCCATCAATATCTATTCAGCTCAGAACATTGAACACAGATTCCCTCCAATCAAGCTGAACATTGCATTATTTAACTATTCTGACTTCAAATTGGCTTACTAGCATGTCAGTCTTAGGGCTCTAACATTGCAAGGAATTCAGGATCTAAAGATAGTTCCTCTTGAACTACAATAGAAGATTTAATAATGCCTAAAAGCTATGATAAAGAAGTGTATACAGAAAGAGAGAAGCCAGAACTATTTTTAGATTTTTGACACTAAAATAGACAGCTCAATAATGCAGATTGAGCAGCCTGTGTTGTTGCGGGAATCATGAAAATAGTTGTTTCTTCAGTTTCTTTCATTTCACTCAAAGTTTGTTGAAGATTATGATGTCAAAAGGTTAATATAAATAACTATTTAATGTCACATGAATGTTTTGTTTCAACTTCAAAGCTTTTACACACAATAACCTTTATTCTAAATAGGACAGAATAAAATGTAGCCATTGATGAAGATAAATATAAAGACGATTCTATTTTCAGGGTTAAGAGAGAAAAAAACCTTAGCAATAATATTTGTAATTTCACCATATAAACTGATAGGTCACCTTAGTTAACTTCAGGGTACTACATGAACATGACCACATAGTTTTCTTCATATCAAAGTAGAAGTAATCAGTCTGTTGGGATTTTATTTTATTTTATTTTTAAATTTTCCAGGCTTGTTTCCAGCCCTGGGCTTTTCTAATATTGTCTAATTCAAGAATGAACTGTAATTATCCCTGCTTAGCCTTTTTCTTAATCAGTGGAGATTTTTCCAACTGCTGTGAAGACTAACTACTTCCGTGTGGAAAGTGAAAATTCAAAGGAACCTTTAACATGTAGAGCAGCAGATAGCAGCAGATAGAAGATCTTAGCATTTACTGTAGGTCTCCTAAAAGTGGACAATTTTTTCTATTGCTTTTGAAAATCAGAAACAAAGAAGCAAAGTCCTAAATGCCTTCCTCTCTGTTTTCACAATGCTAAAAGCATCCGAGCAGTTCTTGCATCTTGATGAAATGAAAGAAGGTCTATTTTGTTATTAATAACCAAGGGACTGGACCAAATGTGCTTTTTCAAGAGGTAACTGGACTTTCTGATTTTTCTTGATATTTCACTTCTCATTCAAGAACCTGAAGAAGCTTCTTGAATGAGAAGCGAAACTTCTTCAAAGAAAAACAAGAAAGTCCAGTTATCTCTTGAAAAAGCACCTTTGGGACAACCATGACCTGGATGACTGAGAATCTCCATAGATAAGAGACTGGACTTTTCCTAACAATGTATGTTCAAATTGGAAGATTGCCAAAGAAATCAAGTGTTTCAGTTTTGCCTCCACAAAAGGGTGAAACTGATTCTTTATGTATGAAGATTCTTGTGATGCAGATGCTTTTGGTTTTCAAGTTAAACTCTGATGCTCTCTGAAGGTCATAATTATGCAAATATTGAAGGAATTGAATGTGGTTTAAGGTGGTCATTTCACTTGCGCAACATTCTATATGATTAGGTACTGTATACTTATTAATTACTATTCTGATGAGTCAGTTGCCCTTCAGATAGATCACTTAAATTTCTTTGATGTAAATGAAATGCTATGCAGAGATACAAATGAATTTAGGAAGGCTGAACAGAATGATGTCAAACTCGATTTCATTGAGGACTGTTTCAGGATTGTGTTTGACCTAGGGGGGCCAGGGGTCGGTGTGGCCAGGGACATGGCCAGAATGGGGGTGGCCAGCTCAACATCACTCATCAAGGCTCTTTGGCCATGATGGCCTCCTGCAGTGCTCTGCCAGCGAAAACAGAGCTCAGGAGGCTGTGTGCAGCTGCCTGGATTCCATTTTTTCTGGCAGAGTGCTGTAGGAGGCCATCGTGGCCAAAAACAGAGCCCCCAGAGGGCTGCATATGGCCCTCCTGAGCTCCATGTTTGCTGACAGAGGCACAGCAAACCACTTCTTTGCTGTTTCCAGGGTGGGCTTGCAGGCCAGATCTAAATACCCCACAGGCCAGCTCCAGCTCCTAGGCCTTGAGTTTGACACCCCTGACATAGTAGGATACCCTTAAAATATAATGGTGAGCAAATGTTAAATTGAAAATAAAGGATGTTGCAAACATCCTTTTTAATATTTAGTCATGACTGTATTTCACAACACAAATAGGTCACACTATATTAATGAATAATAATCTATACAGATGCATAGATCTATTTCCAAGTAAACATACATGTAATTTCTAACATCTAGATATAATCCAGATTATTTCAGACCAGATTGAATAATAAGCATTGAAAAATAATTATCTGATTTCAGATGCTGAATATTACATGTTTTCTCATGGAAAATATTTTTAACTCAAAGATTGAATGCACATATAAAACTTAGTAGAAAAACAGTCATGATTTGTTTATGTGGCTACATAGACTGTACAATGAACATTCCAATTGTAATTGTGAGTCAGTTACAGCTTCACTGGCTGCATGATCCAGTCAAATTGAAGTGCTGAAGCACCACTAAAAATAAAGTTGATATATTTTTGGCTGAATTTTTGACTTATGTGTATTTATGTTCTATTCTATAAATACAATTTTTTTGCAGATGTTTGAGAACTGAGATGGCTAGTTTTAAACTCCACTTTAATGCTTCTCAGTTAATTTTTTTTGCAATTTTATTCATTTAAATAAATACAAAAACACCTATAATGGAATAGAACTTGAAAAAAAGTAAAAGCAAGATGAAATATTCATAAGATAGCTGGGGAAGCAACGGGTATCTAAAGGATTTGTATAAGAATGTGAGTTTGTGATCCTCTTAAATTTGCTTGAAAAATCATTACATTAACTAAAACTAGGACTGGAATTGCATACTGCATTTAATGTTACAAGTAAATTAAATATAATACACAAAAGCTTCAATATTATTTAAATCTTAAGAAACATTGGAAGAAAATTAGAAGAAAATTCTCATTAGTCATACTAGAGTATTTCAAGAAAGCCAGAGGCTGAATGTAACAGTACATATTTGTATAGCCTCTATCCTTGAAGTAGATAAATAGTAGGAATGTGGAGAGGGTCTAAAATGGGTGTTATTTGAACTTGTGGCTGTCAATCTGCACAAAGGATGGACTGTACAATTAGCCATTTAGGAAATGACCACTAACTTTATTATGCTTCATTGGTTGCACAAAATTTTGTCAGTCCCAAAGCAAAGCACTGAGAATACTGTATTGGTCCTGTTGGACTTTCATCATCTAATATACTTTCCTGGATAATCTGTGGTAAACCTGAAAATGCCTCATTTTACAGATTGCTCTTGCTATCAGGTGAGCTAATTTTTAAAAAGATGCCTAATGATTAATTACTTTGTTCATGCAATGCCCATTTTTCAGTATGTTTGCTATTGGGATATAACTGTATAGATAAATTTCATTTCAGACAAGGTTTTAAAACAGGGTTGCATGGTAATTATATATTAAATAATGCCTAGATATCTTTTGTAAATGTTTATTCTCACCAATGGTGGGATGAATAGTGAGTGAGAATTGGAAAATTTAGAGTAAAGAAAAATGGTTTGAAATAACATTTTTGTTAGTTTGTGAATGTAGCATAGATAATTCTGATGCAAGCAATAGCAATTACAATCTACTTGTATTAACAATCAAAGGATATAGATTTCAAGTGGAAATATAACTTATCTCACTGCTATCAAATTTCTGTATCAAAAATGTGTATATCAGGCTTACAAAGGAAAAATAACATTTCAGTATTTTTTTCTGTTATTTTTCAGGTTCAAGCCCACCTGGAAAATCCAATGAGGTATCACATTCAGCAAATTCCACAGCATCAAGTGAAACCATTCCTGACACTGGATACCAAGTTATCTAACCAATCTCTATCACTGCCTAATTCCCAATCTGTATCTTCTTCAGGATCTACACCTATAATAAAGAGTGGTCATGTGCCACCTACTAGTAATATCAGCATTTCTGAAGGTCCAGTAACCAAGATACTAACTCTTGGAGGAGAAAATGGGGTATGATTTATAGTGAGATCAGAGCAGGCTATTATACTAAATGGAACTGACAAGAAAACAATTCTCCAATTTGTTCAGCTCTTACTGTTTAAATAAGACAGGGTTGAGGAAGGATGACTTCAGACATTAGTTTTATTGATTGCACCATAAAGCTTGCATATTAAAAAATCATAAAAAAATCATTGTGTATCCTTCCTTTGGACATCAACAAGCAATGCATCATCATTAACAAGTCTTTGATTATCATATCATCACTGCTTAATGATGTGTTTTGTATATGATGTGCTAAAAATCATTTTCATTTTTTCAAGGAATCTAATCATAACTGAACAAACTATGCAAAAGCGAAAAAATGTTCGGGTTGATGTTTGTTATTGGAGGTTGAAAAGTAAAGAAGGGGAGAAAAAACCAACTTCCCTTATTTGATTTGTTTTCCTATATTTTTATTTATTATGAGCCTTCCTTTCCATTTCAAAGAAAAAGTAGTCTTTCTTTCATGTACTTATACTACAAGTATTCTTGTTTCAGCAAATCAGGATTGTAGAACTATTGCGTTCCATACTTTATAACTATATTATTTAGTAATATAACAGCTCCTATTCTGCAAATGTAGACCATAGAGCTGTCCATATTTTTGAAGAGGTAGGTTGGTTTGGACAGAGACTGAAATGAATCACTTCTTGGAAATGGTTGTATAAAGCAGTAGCTTCCTTCACTTCTAGCAGTAAAGCAATAATATTTATTCTTCCTCATTTTCAAGCTCCATGCCTTTTACTATGGAACATTTTTGACCAATTTAAAGCTATTTCAATTGTTGGGATTCTCGTGCCTTCGCTTTATGGCCAAAATACTGATATTCCAGGGACAGAAAGTTGTTCCCAAATGCTTTAAGTTCATTCAGTTATTTTTAAAATGTTCAAAACCATTATTTCTTCCATCTAATCTACTTACTCTTATTTACTATTTGTCTTATCACTGTAAATTAGTCACATCAATGATTCTAGCTAACAAGAGGTCCATAAATAGTTAATAAGATGTTATTATCATAAGTAGTGGTATAGTTTTGGCTATGTGATGTGTATCCCACTGGGAGAGAAAGAAGTACATTTTGGATTAGTCATGTGGATGATTTTAGTGGATTAGAGATAATAAGGAAATAGGATAAAATCAGTAAATAACTGAAATAAATTTGATTGGCTGAAGACAAATAATATTTCAGAGAGAAAACAGTCTTGGACTTCATTGTCTATTTCCTCAAATGGGTATTCTGATCCCCCCCTCAAAAATCAACAAGTAACCATTTGCTTAAGTGGTAGGTTTTTCTTTTTCTCTGTTCTTTCTTCAAAGAACTCAGAAAGTCTTACATATTGTTTCCAGGTGATCTTTAACTCACATAGTATTTCGTAACCATTCCATTTAATTATAGCAGGATCATGACATTGTGGTCTTTCAGACCATTCTGAGATAGGTTTACCAAATATTAGTTTTTAATTTGGTTTTGCTCTTAAGTGTTTTTTTTAGATTGCAGTCCTCGACTTCATTCAGTGTATGTATTATTGATCTTCCTTTAGCATGAACTTGTATAGAATTGTACTGTAGGTTTCTCTATTAACTCTTCATTTTCACTCATTAGCAATTTTTGTTATATTAGATGGAAGAAGTTATTGATGATATTATCAACATGGAATCAAATTTTAATGATGAAGGGATATGTCGTATTGAAACACCACTGCTGATGTCAAGAGTGGTAAGTAATTGGCAGAATTTGTCATGAGAATATGGGTCAGAAAGATGTAGTTTGGAATTATAATCAGGTAAAATTCTTGCACTCTTTTGTCAAACTTTCCTTTGCAATTACAAATTCTAAATGTGTACCACAGTAACTGTACTGTTCAAAGTTGTAATCCTATATTATAATTGGTGAGGTTATGGATTCATCGATTTGCTAGAATGGCTTTAATATTTTTATTTTCTTCACCAGTTTGTAGTCACTTTTTTCAGAAAAAGTTCATGCAGAATAACAACATGATTAAATTTTTTTAGCATTTATTTTAGTTTTATTTTCAAAGATAGCATTTATAAAGACAATTTCTATCAAAATATAAATTATTGCCAAGAGAATATATGCCCTACTATTTTAGTATTGATTGATTTTAATTATTTAAGTATTCTGTAGGAATGAAAAAATATGAACAAGAATTGTATGTAGTATATATTTACATTCTTTTTGTATATAACAATTGTTGGTGAAACTTACAGTTGTCAAATATAACAATATTGAGGTACAGTTTCCTATATACAAATTTCAATTAAGTATAACACTGTATTAAAAATTCCAATTCTCTCTAACTTTTCAACATTTTTGAACAATTAATAAAAATCAAAATGGTCTCTTCTCGTCTCACCACAAATTGAAATCTAGCTGTTTTAAACTTCTACTCTCAAATATTCATTTAGATCTTGATGGTACCTGAAGTAATGTTGTTAATATGAACAATTTCTAGCCTGTAATTATCATGAGTATTAAAGTTTAGTACATATTTGAAGGGAAAGGAGCTGACTAAATATTAACACCTCTATCACTAATCTTAGCTGACTGGAAAAAGCTGCACAAGTCATCAAGGCAAATGACATTGTCAAGCACATTTTACATCAGACCAAGCATAAATTCCAAGGAGGAATCAAAGGTCATTTGATATATCAGCTTCAGCAACTGTCAGTATGTCATGAGTACAAACTTGACAAAAAACAAAAATTAACAAGAAAAAAAAACAAATTATGTAGAATGTCCATATTGACTTTCTAAAATAACCATTTATTTAGTTAAGTATAATGAATGCTATAATGAGAATTGAAGAGTATACCATTAAGTGTATCCCTTTGATGAAAAGGTTTAAGGGAAATTTCCCCTCTTGGGGAAATTGGATATTAGATGGGTGGCAAATAAATTTCCTAAATAAATAAATATGAAAAGAAATCTAAATTTATTTATATAAGCTGTGTTCCCCAAACATACTGCAATTAACTATTTCTAGCAAATAACAGGAAAAGTTGTGTGGACCTTTGAGTATTGTTGGTTCATTAAAACCAACCCATTGGTTTTAATGAAGTGGCAAATGTTCTGAACTTTCAAGTTGATCTGATAATTGCTAAATGCACTGAGAACTAAACACTGTATCCATATGCTGTGCATAGATGATCATTATCAGGAATGGAAAGCAAAACTTTCCCTTCTGTTCAGATTCTGCTGAACTATAGCTGGATAGAATGTGGAAAAGCATTGTATATTGAATGTGTGCCATCTACAGCACACATTGAATCCATTTTGACAAGAATAGTGTGCATTATTTCCTTCTCTCTTACCAAAGCTTGCTTTCTTGTTTGGTGTAGCATTCATGTGCATGGCGAGATATGCAGATGAGCATTTCAAGAAATGCCCCTTAATCTGTAACATGCAAAATCACTTCATTTTTCTTTTATTTCAATAGGAGGTGGTTTCAAGTAGAACTATCTTTTGATACCATCTTTCCGGTTAAGTACGATATAATTGTGTAATTTTATGGTGAGGATGTGATTTCATAGATATGTTACATATCAATGTGGTCTGTTTCCTCTTGCTGACATCTAGTGTATTCCTAGATCTATCTGTATAATAATATTTGTTCAGAAGTAACTAGGCTTTTGAAACAATTCAGCTGCCATGGTGTTTTGTTCTACCTAATTTGTACATAAAATATTTATACAACATTTTGAGATAAAACTTGTCATAAATTGGAATTTAGTTCATAAATACTTGCTTGCTATGTAAAGAATGAACTACTAGGTCACCTCATTTCTTTTAAATCAATATAATTTATTTCAGCATGAAATGCCCAACCTGACATTCACTGTGCCTCCCCTTTGCCCCCATGCAAACCTTTTTGGAGTGATCTCTGGCGGTGTTTCATTGTCAAGGCAGCTTAGCATCTTGTAGACATTCTACTTTTTACTTTGCATTTATTGCTGATAAAAACATCTCTTGTTGCTTATTTCTTCACACATTATTAAAATGCGCACCTCGGTATCATAAGAGTTGGCATGACATTCTTAGCAAACTTGGTAGTTGTTGGCAGTATCCATTTTTCCTTATTAACATTTAATCAATTGAATTTAGTATTGTACCCAAATATACTTACGTATTTTTATAAATTAGGTAAGTTATAAAGTTTCTAACTTGAAGGCTGCGTGCAATAAAACAGGATAAGCTTCAATCAATACATATGATATTTTGCAGGTAGAATATGTCTGGGAGATGCATTTTATGGCCCCATTTTAGTATAATGTGAAAGTGGGGTCTGCAAATCACCTACCACATGAACAAATGTGTATCTGGCATCCAAATGATCATTATACAAATTGTATAGCAATCACAATCACATAGATCACTTACAGAAAAAGCCACTGTTAATATATAGATTTTTTGTGTGAAAAGGATTAATATCAGTCCAATTATGTAGATTAAGCTAGGAAATCAATTCTAAAGAAAGACTAAGACTATATTGGGATTGGCTATAACAACAGATTGTTGCAAGCCTGATTTTGCTTTATCTCTTTTTATTTTATACCTTTGTTGTTTGCCATATATTTGTCCTGTGGACAGCCCATATCCTTTCCTTCTGTGGAAGCATTAAAATCTTTATATATATTTTTTTAAAAATGGTCAGAGAAAATGAAACATTTGGACACTAAATCTTTTGGGGATTAATGACACACTGCTAATTTATTATCATATTATTTTAGAAGGGTGTTGCTTTGCTTTGTTTTGCTACTCTGAAATTATCTAATTGAGATTGTAGACTACATCCTTTAAAAGATTAATTCCATGAACAATTATTTGAAATGTGAGTTTTAATGTGGATTGAAAATTTTTTTTAGAGTGAGAGAAGTTCCATATTGGCAAGAGGCGGTTTTCTCATATTCATTGCAGTAAATATTTAGATCTTTGTAGTGTAGTGGTTGTTGGTGGGAATGCCTGTGAGGTGAGGTCAAAAAAGTCAAGATGACAGTAACAACAGTTTTTGGGTTAATCACTCTCAAGTTTCTTTATATTCTGCTATAGAATTGTTCTCAATAAATAACCACAAGCTGCTAGTTGAGAAGCCTGGCTTAACGGAAGATCTTGTTTTACGCTATGAAAAAGTCAGTCCTGTGCCAAGATGGATATATTCTACTGAAAATGAGCTAAAAACTCATGTAATCAGAAATCCAGTACTGAAATGAATGTTGTGGCATTGTATGTTCTAATCTGAGTCCCATTTGAAGAAAAGGACCACAGTATAATCACATATCCATTGTTGACCTATTCCTTGAAAGGTTTTCTAGTTAATACCACTGCTGTGTTTCCATTATCTAGCTTGAACACTATTCTCCTTGGATGCTCTGCTTTTCCAATATTGTCTGCCTCATCCATCTGTTTACTATATAATCAAACTCAAAGCATTTTTGCTTGCCTGGTACAAAGACAAGTGTTACCTTGAAGATAAAAGGTCTTGTAGATGGGCAGTTAAATCACAGAGAATTGAAAATAAACAATTAAAGTTACTTCAAGGTCATTTCTCTAGTTTGCAGCTAATAAGACAGTCTCTCTGCCTGTTTATGAACAGGCTTAATGTAGGCTAGACCAAGTAGAATATGCAAAGCCATACGGTTTCCTCTCCACTTTAAAAGGGGAAATATATTTTGATAGTTTTGTTTCATTGTGTAGGGAACTGCATTAGAAGCAGAGGATCGGTTTGCATTAAAAGGTCCAAAGTCATTGCATATTTGGTTGTTCATCTGCAAAGACATGAACATATTGGTTAGTTAAATTGAATAAACCTAAATATAAAATGTTAACAAAGTGAAACAAACATTGAACAAATTCTATTTTAGTTACCATATTTTTCGGATTAAGGCACTCTAGCTTTTGGGGAAGAAAAACAAGAAAAAGAAATCTACCTCTGCCTCTGCCTCCCAGCAATTTGCTTCCTTGCAGTAAACAGCAAATAGCCTGGTCAGATTCAGCACAGCCCAATTTAGCATGAGCAGCTGATTGTCAGTTGGATCTGCCTCCTGATGATCAACTGCAGGGATCACCATTGCCTATTGCCGCCTCTGCATGCCTCATTTTTGGCCTCCGTATCCCATTTTTGGCCTCCACACACCCCGTTTTTGGCCTCCATGTGCCCCATTTTTGGTCTGTTCTGGGCAGCGGGGATTGGAACAGGCAAAACATGGGGCATGCAGAGGCCAAAAATGGGGTGTGCAGAGGCAGAAAACAGGATGTGGAGGCTGAAAATGCATAGAGACAGCAATAGGCGATGCTTGAAACAGCTGATTGTTGGGAGGCAGATCCATCAGACAATCAGCTGCTTGTGTTAAAACAGGCTGTGATGAATCTGACCAGGCTGTTTGCTGTTTGTTGCAAGGAGGCAAATTGCTGGGAGGCAGAAGCTAAAGGGTGGGGGCTGGTGAGTGGGTGGGACTTTGGCAACATTCACTGTATAAGACACACAGATATTTCCACCCACTTTTTTTTTGAGGGGGAAGTATGTCTTATACACCAAAAAAATATGGTAATTAAAATGAACCACAAAATGAATTTTTCTATCATATGAATTGTTAATGAAAATGCCATTACATTCTTAAACTTTTGAAGCGCTGTCATTGATGGCTGCATTTTAAATCAGTGTGTCTGAGATTTAAACTTAAGATCTATTTTTAAATTTTCTCCTTGAAAGTTAGCAGCAAATCAAGTATTTTGTCACTACCTATGCCCCATATTTTCTAATTAATTATAAGCTAAAATGGGTTCTGAGTGCTATTCTGTTGAGACAAACTTTAACTAATAACTAATTAAATTAGAAGCAGTTTAAATTAACAGGTGAACAAATTAAACAAGTAAGCAAGTTTAAATTTTAATGTAGAATGTAGAGAGAAGTTTTCAGTAAATGCTGGACAGACATCAATGTGTGATTTTAACATGGCCCAGACAGGATTGATTTTACAAATATGTACAAGGAAGTTCTTAATATAGAACATGTGATTATTCATAACTGTATATATCAGTGGTGGGATTCAAAAAAAATTATTACCAGTTCTGTGGGTGTGGCTTGGTAGGCTGTAAAATCTCCAGTCAGAGGTGGGATTTGCCGGTTCTCAAACTACTCAAAATTTCCACTACCAGTTCTCCAGAACTGGTCAGAACCTGCTGAATACCACCTCTGATATATATGAATTTATGATGTGAATGTGATGTATCTGTAGAGTCAATGTCTGACAGCTGTATCAGACATGTTGCCTTAAGATGATAGAAGAATAAATGTAAGCATGGATAATAATGACTGCTACAGTAAACCAGGTGGGTAGAGATTGGGAAACCAGATTACAAACAGGTTCATAAAGGGTAAATATATTAGGCTGTAGATAAGTATGACTACCTAATGAACAGAACACTAAAGGAAGACATGGTAGTAATCTTCCGATATATGAAGATGACACAGGTAAAAAGATGTGTCTTTATTCTCTATGATATCCCAGAATAGCACATCAGAAAGCCTTAAAAGACAAAGACAAATTCAAGGAGTAATTTTCTATTCCCTCAGTGATCATCCTTCTTCATGACAAAAGGAAAATAATTATTTACACACTTTATCTTTTATCAGTTTTGTTATTTCAAGGTATAGTGAAAGCCACCAGTTTACATGGTTTGATCAAATAAGAATATCAATAGCTACTAATAATAATAGCTGCAATATGCATAGAAGGAGAGACCACTAATGAATTAATGTCTAATAAGTTGCTGGCTGGCAGCTGCAATGATAAAAATGCTCCAGTAGATGCATTTATGGCTTGATCCATCAGAGTTCTTATATTTTAAATAGGATAAATATACACACGCAGAAGACTAAAGTCACTTGGGAAATTTCATAAAATTATTGAAAGACTGTTCATTCATCTTATCTACTTCACTAAACAGCCTTGTAAAATTAAGCTAAGGGGGCCAAAAGAGCCACATTGATTTTTTTTTTTTTTTTNACATTTTTTTTTTTTTTTTTTGAGAATCAGTGGTCCACTGCTTAAGACACTAAGCAACCATGAATTTTAGTCCCTCCTCAGGCATGAAACACAGCCGGGCAACTTTAGGCCAGCCATTTTCTCTCAGCCCAACTCACTTCACAGGTTTGTTGATGTGGGGAATATAGGAGGAGGATATATTTGCCACCTTGTTCAGTTATTTATAAAAATAATAAAATAAGACAATTATTTTTTTAAAAAAGGTGATGATAATAAGAATGACAAAAAAATCATCAGCTCCTAACCCTCACTGTATATAACAGAGGTATATACAAAAATGTCCATACTTCAATCAAATAAAATACAAAGTGATGCTCTATTTTATTATTTCAATTAGCTAGTACCAGAGCATATCTGAAATTTAATTTGGTTAGGGAGTTCTTCAAGTTTTTGCAGTTGCATTGTCTAAAGATATCTGCTGAACCGTTTTCTGTGTTAAGCAACATCGAAGTAAAATATTCCTGGTTTGAAGGCCTATGTCATGTGTTATTTCAGCTGCAGCAAGTCAAACTGCAAAAGAAGGCTAGAGTAGATGCTATTTTGCCAACCATTCAGCACTCAGCATGATACACTTTCAGTGAAATGATAATTCAGGCACTTTTGTGTTCAGATAATATTCAAGAGAGATGTCAGACCTGCCTCAATTCAAAACCCAAGAAAGAAAACCCCAACTCCATTGAGATAGAGAAGGAGTATTGTATTGAGTTTTAAATGATAGCAGTGAAAGCAAGGCAAGATCTCATTCAAAACGTGTGAAAATTGCAGGTTGAAAGTTTCCACACACCCCTCCCTCCAGGGTTCCTTGCTGAGTATCCAATCAATGTTCAGTATGAAGTTGTGTAAAGCTCATATTCAGGTATTTCACCCATCTGGAGTCCTAGGATGGTTGGCCTTGACAGGTGGAAACAACTCCACTCAGAGGTGCAGTAATTCTTGAAAGCAAACCTTCCTTTTAGTTCACATGGACTTCACCTCACCAGCTCACTTCCCCAACCCAAATGCCATGGCCCTCCCCATTACTGTGGCAGCCAATAGCAAGCATGCATCAAAGAGGTATCCCATGCTGGAGATCTGGCTTATAGAGCTGATGTGCAAAAGATCATTGACTTGAGGGGTGCAGATGATGACACACTGGGAGATTTTTTTTGTACATGCAAGAAAAATGCCACTGGTCTGAAAATGTACATGAGCCATCTTTGACATGCAAACTGACCACAGCGGAAATAAAGAAGTTCATTGATGAACCAGGGCCAAGAACCAGAGTGGCCAATAGAGACATGTGTGAAACACGTCACAGAAAGTGTGTACACATGAGAAATGTGAGGGTTATGTCAGAGGACAAGAAGCAAGTTGGTGGCTGATGTTGAAGAACGAGTGTAAACTAACTTAATGAAAGTTACTTAAATATTTTTGTAATTCAGATAATTGCTTTCTAATGTGAGGTTATGATTGTGTGGATTATTTTTTGCTGAGCTAGATAACATTCATGCAGAAAAAAAACTTTAATTTTTGTAGCACAAGGTGGGTTACAAGAAATGTTTGCGGGGTATATGATCAGATGTGGATTTACCATGCCAAACGAAATGTTGTGCAACTGCAAAAATAAAAGCAGATTTGAAGAAAAACACACATTTTTTGAACCCCTCACTGAAAAAAATTCAAAAATTAATTTTCACCCCATTAAATGACATGCCCACTCAGACTCACAAATGTATGATAAACATTTAGTAAAACTCTAATATGTACAGTAGCTGTTAATAAATTAACCTTCTAATGATAATGTTAATTTTATAATCAGCACTACCTTCTTAATGGTCACTGTAACTTTTTCTCCTTTCATAAAATTTCATATTTGCCTTTTATTTTATAACTATCCTTATTGCTTTAGTGTCCCAATATTATACACATTATTGATAATTTAGGGCAATACTTAATGTAGCTGATGGAATGTATGCTAATCCATTACACCTGATTCCATCAAAATTTCCAAGATTCTCCACTTTTTTTTAAAATTTACACTGAAGTACAGTACTGAAAAAGTGTTACCTAGATTAGAGTACTGTTAGCCATCTCAGGAAAATCATGAAACAAGATTAGGTGAGCTAATTCTGCTTTATTGTAAAGCTACCGTTAACAGAAGCTTGCTAGTTGTAGTTATAAAACCAGTTCCCATCACCATTTTTAATGTCTTCATCCATTAGGACGGTCTCTTCCTAAGTTTCTTCCTCTGACCTTGAAGCTATTAGGGGCTCCTGTCCCTCTTGTCTGATGGTTTCCTAAAAAGCATCTCTTCCCCTCATTCCCCAAGCCCATTCATACTTTCTATTACAAGTATAGATCTATGTAGATTGATATATGTTTGATATTTGCATTAAAAAAACTACCCCACAAGTTATTTGAGAAATGCAACTGTAAAATGTGTATTTTAAATATTGCCTATACAAAAGGAGGATAATTAACTGTTTAAAATATTTTTATGTTTAAAAAATCTGTATTTTGAAATTTATTGGCAAAGTTTAGCATCCATGAAAGATTATGTAAGTATTTACATTAAAATTTGCATATGTCAGGAACATTGACCATATGTGAAAGTTGTGAATGACAACAAGTGATTTTTAATGATTCAAAAAAAATCTGCTAAAAAAATCACAGCAAAACTGAAAACTGATGAATCAAGATACATAATGGACAAGATTTGTTGAATAAATTATATACAAAACTGCATGTTTCAAATTCAGGACAGAAATGCATACATACATAAAGGAAGAATTTGCTGGTCATCCAATGAAACTGATTCAGCAAAGTTGGGATAAAAAAGGACCTTTCTTCACACATACTTGTGTGGGCATCCATGAAAATATCACAGTGCAACAGTGTTTTTATCAATTTAATAAAAACATCAGATTTTTCCAAATACATCTGATAAAATTGCAGGGTTAAATGGTTTTTATATTTACATTTACTTTGGACATAGTGTTAAATACTCCAGTTTACTAGTATTATGGGTTATGATGCATTTTAGACATTTGTGTATTTTGATTTGGTTTAATCTGTTTTCTGATATCTCATACAGTTTTTATTTGATTTGATTTGGTGTTTTTTGATGCCTTTGAATTAGTCTTGACTTTTGGTGACTGACTGGCAAGCAGTTTGCCGTTGCTTACTTCTTCAGCTAAAATTCACCATCTCCTGGTTTCTAGCCTGGTGCCTTAACTACTATCTCTCTCTCACACACACTACTTCTTACTTGTATTCTGTAAGAGTTCTATGTAGCTATATAACAAATAGGACAAAACAATCAGTTGTTGTGCACTGATCTTGAAAAGAATAAAAATCACACTCTTGGGGCCATGAAATCTTAATAAGACTAAAACTTTATGTAGGGCACTAGGTAAGAGCATATGAAGGTTGATTGTAAGTTCACTGGGTACCCAGCCAATTATCTAGCAAGTTAAATCCTGAAAATAGTCCCATTTCCAAATCATGTAGTATGTATCTATGGGGGGAAATTGCATGGACATAAAAAACTTTACTTCTAGGTTTTTTTTGTATGAATCCAACTGTTCACATTTCAATGAGATTCTATCAATCAAGGGCATTACAAATTTAAAAGTTATTTTAAAAATCCAAACAAAATACAAGCTTACTTTTATGTTTAGAAGAATTTTATATTAAAGATCAGAAATGAATAATCAAATAGCAGATTATAAAATTTATGTCTACATAGCAGATAGAAAATTAATTGCCTAATGTCTCCTAATGCTCTTGCAATACAATTGCCCATAACATGGTTTCCAATGCTTCATCCAGGTCTATTTTAAGATGCTTTGCATCTTTTTTATATGCTGCTCAAAGCAAAAACAATTTAGGAATTGAGTTCAGAGATATAGTTAAAAATTCACTTGGGTCTCAGGTAAGATCAGCAAGGTTATTTTCCTTTCAACTTAACTCATATTTGAAGTGTAGTAACAGTAATCTGTTATTGGAAAATATGCCATGGCATTAATTCAAAATTAGACATCGGGGGCCATAACCAGGCATCATTCCGCATATAAAACTCAAATCAACCTCCTTGTAGTTTCTGCATATGGAACAATGGCAATTTTGACCCTTAACATTTTATTTTAGTTTATAGATGATAAGGGCAAAATATGCTTTTTAGATAAGCATTTGCGGTTCCCATTGAGATTAAGATATGAATACGCATCTGAAATGGAATTTTGTTCTTAAGTGGATATATGCTTTCCCTATGACAAAAGCATGAATTTATTTTTATTCTCCTATATCTAATTTTATGTCTTTTTCTTTCACTCTCTCTGTTTTTCAAAGCTTTCAAGTAGCATTCTGGATATATACAACAGTGACCAAGGAGTGACAGCTGCCAACATGGGTCTTACCAATTCTTCCTATCCTTCTAATTTGCCAGTTAAAAGGGAACTCATAGGTAATACAGCTTTGAGATTTTGGCACATTACAAACTTGTTTAAACAAAGGCTGAAGTGTCTGTCTGTTTGTAGAACAAATGTAACCAGGCAGATTGAAAACATAATAGAAGTGATTTAAATACACATTGGACACATTCATGGTGTACTGGTTCTACTCTCTAATTCCTTATTAACTGGTTTTAAACCATCCATGTGATTGTTTTCACTCATAATGATATGAAATGTGGAGAACAGGTAAGGAACACTGTTAGCCATTTAGCATTCTATTTCTAAATGACCAGTCGTCTCCCTGAATCAAAATGATCTGGTTCAAAACATTTTTCTCTATTTGTTCTGAAGTAAATATCCCTAACGTAAAAGTCATGGTAGTCCTTGCTGGTCCTTATAACGAGACACATGCAGCTAATGGCAGCAATTACTGTAGGATACATAATTGATCTGCACACATTTTGACTTCTGGCCCATGATATAAATAAATTATCATCCATTACATTTGTTCCAGGTCATCATAAGTGACTCTCTTAAAGGTTTACAATACAGCCATTCACCACATTAATGAATTAACATCTTTCAGACTTTTATTCAATTAATCTAAAGAATGTTAACAACCATGCAGTTTATCAGTGCAACTTAAAGGAACAAAGAGATGGTTTTCTTCCTCTTTCTCCAACATACAAATCTGATTATGCCTGGCAAGATAATAATAGGAACTCAAATTCACTTTAAAATATTATAAAGTTTTCTATCACCACAATGTAAAGTACAACAAATTGGATACTGCTTCCCCAGAATTTTAAAAATTAAAAATGCATGATATTTTTTTAAAAAAATTCAGCACATATTGTAAACAACAAGTAAGGAAGTAGCAAGTTGCAAAAAGAATTAAAAAGTGTAAACTTTTAAAAGCAGGTAAACTTTTCTTAAAAGCAGTGCTTGTAAAAATGTATTGTTTACATTGAGTAATCTATAACCTGTTTAAATAGATTTTGCTTTCTATCCCAGACACACACAGAATCACAAAAGAGAGAGTGAAAAAGGACAACCATAATCTCAGTGAGTACATTAAACACTTTCCAAATATTTATTATTGTTAGTAGTATTATTGTTGAAGAAAGACTGAACAAACTTTTGTGTGTGTGTGTATGTGAAGGGGATAGACCTGAAAAATTGACATGGATGATAAACAATCTCTCCCAATTTCTTAGCCAAAATCATGCCTTCAGTTTCTTTTTTTAATGTCCCAGTTGTAAGCTATTGGCAGATTTTATCTTAATCTACTTTCCCCTCAATCTTTTATAGAAATTGATCATATAATGCTTTTTCTTGCCAGTATTCTATTCTTGTTTTTATTATATTATTTTGTTTCCTATACATTCAATAAGTTGCAGTCTTAAACTTGCATTTTATTTATTTGTTTATTTTGTCAAGCATGCATTTGATAATGTATATAAGTATAAACATGATTATTAATACATGAAATAGATACTAATAAAAGGGAACATTAAGACAGGAATGGAAGGCACATTGGTGTGCTTATATAAACTCCTTACAGACCTCTTAGGAATGGGGTGAAATCAACAGTAGACAACCTGAGGTTAAAGTGTTTGAGGTTAATGGAAGAAACCACAAAGTTAGGAAGACTATTCTAGGCATTGATCACTCTGTTGTTGAAGTCGTATTTTCTGCAATCAAGTTTGGTGCAGTTTACCCTGAGTTTGTATCTATCGTGTATTGTTGAGGTTGAAGCTGAAGTAGTCATTGATGGGGTATTACATTGTCATGGATAATTTTGTGTACTATGCTTAGGTCAGATCGAAGGCGACCTAGTTCTAAGTTATTTAAGCCTAAAATTTCAAGTCTGCAGGCATAGGGTATTCTGTTGCGAGTAGAAGAGTGGAGGACTCTTCTTGTGAAATATTTCTGGACTCTCTTGGTTGTATTAATGTCCAATATGCAGTGCGGATTCCAGACAAATGAGCTGTATTCAAGAATTGGTCTAGAAAATATTTTGTATGCTCTAGTTAGTAATACAATATTACCGGAGAAAAAGCTTCACAGGATTAGGTTGCGAGTAGATGCCTCTTAATGCCTTTTTGGCAATGTTGTTACAGTGGACTCTAGCACTTAGATCATCAGAGACGAGAAATCCTTGATAGAGAAGAGAGTCATATACAAAGTCTTGTTAATCCAGCTTGTTTTTTATTATTTTATTTTTCTTGTCAGTATGTAAGACATAGCATTTGTTTGCTGAGATTTGAAGTTGCCACTTGTTTGACCATTCTGACACATTCTGAAGCAATCTGCATCAGTGGCTGTTCTTCCTTTTTTGCAATTGTTTTTTTGTTTGATAATTTATTTGATTGAAGTAAACCTTCCTTCCATTACTGTGGAGAAGATATAATCTATTAATATTTCTATGGAAATGTAATTGCATAGTCATTTATCATTTACTTTCTTGTTTTTCCTCCAAATTGGCCAGTTCAGGATGTGTCCAAATCATAATTCCAGCAATGTTTTATATCATAGGTATGGCCCAGGTATGGATGCATTTGATGTTGTTTCCATCACTCTTTTTATGCCTAGCTTTTTTCTCACTTTTTGTATATGTTGCTTAATAAACACATTTTAAACTTGCCCATGTCTAATATGAACCAGTTTAATAGCTCATGCTGGTTTGGCCATTTAGCAATAGCAATAGTATTTAGACTTATATACTGCTTCATTGTTCTTTACAGCACTTTCTAAACAGTTTACAGAGTCAGCATATTGCTCCCAACAATCTGGGTCCTCATTTTACTAACCTCGGAAAGATGTGAGACTGAGTCAACCTTGAGCTGGTCAGGATCAAACTTCTTGCAGTGGGCAGAATTAGCCGGCAATACTGCATTCTAACCACTGTGCCACCATAGCTCCCTTGGCATTTCAATTTCATATACTGTTTTTTTATTTTATCCTAAATTATTGAATATTAATAATACTTCACTATTGGCCTTCAGTGCCTTAGATTAATCTTGATATGTTGTGTGCATAGAAGAAAATTTTGAAATGACCAGAAATGGATTTTTAGAAGAAAGAACTAGCATGCTCAATTTGCAGATATTATGTGCAGAGAGAATTGTAATAACTTATGCCATAAGATTAGATACCTGGGAAAATTGTATTTTCTTATCCAGTTTAAATTAAATAATGAAACCAACATCCCACTTCACAATACCATTGTATTGAATAATTCAAGAATTGATGAGGTTAACATAATTGGACTGTACTTTATTCTCATTGTTTCAGTGCAATTTATATATGCATCTTGCTTCATGGTCATCTTAAAATGCAACTGCACATTCCAAATAAATTATGTCTGTATGTCAAATAATTTGAACAATATTCTAGTTAATCTGATATTTTTACATCTGAATAGTCATTTTGGTGATAATGATCACTAACTGTGCCATAATGTTGTATAATAATATGAAGCAAGTGAATTGCTGCATGCAACAAGCAGATATTAAATGTAAAAATGTCAGGTGTGAAATATCAGGTTCACTCAAGAAGGTCAGATGAAACTGATTTAATGTTACTCATGTCTATCACAGGAATATTCTCACCTGCTAAAATTTAAATAAGGATCAATAGAATTAAGGGAGGTAGGACTTCCGCTTATGGCCACATAAAGATTCTAGGCTGATCCCTGTTTTCACTCCACCCTCTGCCCCTCCTTCCCCTACAAGATGTTTGACAATCAAAAAGTGATTTGTACTGTTTGTTAAAAAAATACTTATAATTAAAAAACTTAAAGTATATTTGTTATGTACTATTGGGGAGGGTTTTTTAACTACATTTTCAAGCATGAATGGTAATTAAGATTTTTTTGAAAGAATTATGCATACATTTTTAAGATCAAAACTAGACCTTCCTTTAAGTAAACATGGATTAAATTGTAAAGTAAATATTTTCATTCAAATGACAGCAAATACATTATGGTATTATCACCTCTTTGCAGCCTTTCAAAATAACTTATCTAATATGATAAAAGCACTGATCCATGAGCACTGATTCACAATTTTAGTTCATTGCCAAATCAAATGAGAATTACAATTATTATTTGAATGCATAGTCTTAATGTTAGAGGTACACCTTGTTACATCAATCTTATATATTAAATCCCTATGAAAAGCTTTGTCAGTTGCATAGTTTAAATGAAGAGTTAAATGAAGAGTGTTCTTTCATTAAAAATAAATATTTTGGTATTTATTATTTTTCTTCTTTTAAAAGAAGTTTTCTCCAGGATAGTTAAACCATCTATTTAATGGTTTTCACAGATAAAATATTTTCAAGCTTTACAATGTAGACATACTGTGATGTTTTGATAGAGAGCATTTTGTAACAGAACAACTGTGTTGCTGTTTTTTAATGAATGATGTCTTTCTGTTATATTCTGCTACTATTAAGATATCTTGTTTTATAGTTGAAAGAAGAAGAAGATATAACATTAATTACCGGATTAAAGAGCTTGGCACCCTTATTCCAAAGTCTAATGATCCGTGAGTTCACCTGTCATTTTTATCATTGTTTTTTAATTTAAATAAAAAAGAAAATGCAAAAAAAATGGAGCAGAATATGAAACAGGAATTTGAGATATCATATTTAGTGTGGACATTTCATCCAAACTGGCAGATTGCTGGAGTCAATTCCTGTGTTAGATGATGGATAATTTCAGATTCCAGTTTACATATAATATATTGGTCCACACGGTAAGATATATTTTTAACGTGATACTTGTAATAGTATTCTTATAAGCTAAATGTCATTTTGGGGTAAGTATCTCCTTATTAACAGTGACAAATCATATCAGCCTAGATATACAAAGCACTTTCATATAGTACTTTATATCAAAGTCTATTTTAGTTTGCTTTAATCATACAGATTTTAAAACATGATATGGAATTGTTGCTAAAACTAAACTATGATTCTGGTGTATTATTAACACTGAATATCAAAATTAGATAAAACCTTTTATTCAAATAAAAATAAAAGTATGCTCATTAGAAGATCAGGTAAAAAGCGTTATAAATTTTAAATTATATTCAGAAATTTATGCTTAAATTGTCAGTAATATATGGTTCCAGTTCATTAATGGAGAGTTCTATACATAGATTTTAATCAGAGTTAATAACAAAAGCATTTTTACTAAAAATATAAAGACTATAAAAGTAGAATCATGAATCTGCATTTAGATCTTACACAAAAAAGGCACTTTATTACATTCTTTTGACACTTATTTTCATTCTGGGATTAATTTTAATATATAAGGCCTTTTTAACTATTCTATTAAAATTTCCATTCAGAAGCAATAATATCTAAGAGTGAATAATGGTCATGTAAATCATTATTTCATATTAATATAAAAGATTTTGTACATCTTTATGAATTTTGCTGACATGCACAATTGTGAAAAGGTTATCATTACTTTTTACAGCGATATGCGCTGGAATAAAGGAACTATTTTAAAGGCATCAGTGGACTATATCAAGTGGTTACAGAAAGAACAACAGAAAGCTCAAGAATTAGAGCAGAGGCAGAAGAAATTAGAGCAAGCTAATAGACGACTGTTGCTACGAATTCAGGTTTGTAGAGAAAAATGCTAGTTCAAAGCCAACCTCTTCCTTTCTTCATCTTTTGATTTTGCTATAGCTTTTACATCATCAAACTGTATTCAATGCTTATAAAATACATACACATAGATCTACACCACAAGAGGGGAAATCTATATTACTGTATTTTCTGCAGAATATATTACAAGGCGCGCCTCATCATTACGGGGTCTATTTCTGTACTTTAACCCATACATAAGGTGCACCATTATAATGACGCAGTGCTTACAAAACATAACAGTTAAAAAAAAGGTAATCGAAGCAAAAACATCGAGTTTATTTGAAACTTCATTCTACTATTTAACAATACACTCACCATTATATTTTTTAATCAGATCTCTCCCACAAATCCATTCAAAGTCCTCATATTCTGTGCCTGAAATTGAACAGCTGGCCAATTTCACCCATCAAACATGCTGGTTCCCTCTCATCATATATACAGAAGTCGAGGTGCCGTTGCCAGCTTGGCTGCGTTCAGCAATGATTGCCGGCTTTCGCGGAAAGCTTGGACAACCATGTTAAACAGATTTACCTTAGTCAGGCATCCACGAATCCATTCACATTATGGTGGCATAACTCTCGGCCCGGCGCTGACATACCCAGTCTTAGTAAAGCTCTACGCTTCGCCATCTGTCGCTCCATCGCTCCCACGCCGCGTCACAACTTCAACTTGTGAGACGCCCTGTTGTACACCAATGTCCAAGTGCGTTGGATTTTTTTGTTTAATCCTCCCAGGACATGATGCAAGTTCCGATATACATATTGCTTACTTGGTTTTTCACAGTAGCAGCTGAGATGGGCCCCGCGCATGGGAGTCGCAGATTCAAACAGGGACGGTGGATGTGCTGGAAAAACCATTCCCGGTTCTCTTTACATTACACCTCTTCTCAGCCAACTTCTCTCATTTTGTCATTCGTCCATCCAGCCCATTTTTGATCTGGGCACTTTACAACTGACTCCGAGCTGGAAACTTTTCTCTTTGGCACAGCTCTTCCTCTTGAAAAATCGCACATAGGTTGGTAAGCTTCTGTCCATTACCATGGTAACAAGAACAACAGTGAAAGGCGACTTCTCATTGCCCCGTGGTGCATATCAATACCGTCGCTCGATCCCCTCTTTTTCATCCCACAGTAGTGTCTCACTGGGAATCGTCAAATAGTCCGAGGGGGGACCTCGTCCATTGTTGGTGATTGGATGGGCTGTGATCGTTTGTCTTAATCTTTGTTTAGTGCGAGTAGGTGCGGAAGACTGCCAGCTTTTATCTTCGTTAATCTACTGCTGGCCAGTTGCCTGCCGCCACATGCTGATAGTCCTTTGCAGCCGAGATAGGAGAGATCGATGCCTTTTCATAAAATGAAAGGCACAAGAAAAACCTCCTTGTACAAGTGTTTTCGGATGTCTTCATTTTCATTGTGCTATCGTTATTGCCTTCCAGTCGAGATGGTGACTGTGAGAGACCCTTCTCCCAGCTGTTCTTTGTTCAATAACTTCCATTGCTGAGATTGGCGTCTCTAACTGTTGGCCACCTGCTTTGTTCCCGCGAACACTCTGTTTCGTCTTCCTTAAGTTGACGCCATAGCTTCATTTTCGCTTGCATCTCGCTCCACTTGCCGAACGCGATAGATTCATTGATGTGTGGAAATTCTTCCAGCTCCCGCTCTATCCATTTACAAACCATTGTAAACTGATAGAGCTGCTAGCTTAGTTTGAGATTTGTGCCTTCATAAGCATGTCTCTTCACTGGGATGCCTTTTCGGGCCGCGGTCCTTAGACAAACAAATGTTGAGTTTGCAGTTATACCGTAGCCTATAACTTACCGGAGCGATGTGGCATAGATACTGGCAGCGTACTGGTACTATTACTGTACCATTTTAGTAATTGCGTGGTATCGTAACTCCACTATGACTTAATGTTCTGTCTGATTGTTGTATCGCTGAGCAGCGTACGTTCGTACTACGTCGCCAGTGTCAGCAGGAAATGGGCTGACAGTCACTCGCGCCGAGCTTAATCAAAGTCGCACAGCAACATTTTTACAGATTTTGGAACTCAGTGCACACATAAGGCACACCAGATTATAAGGTGCACGGCCGATTTTTGAGAAGATTTAAGGCTCTTAGGTGCGCCTTATAGTCCGAAAAATACAGTACTTGGAGGCTTAAGATACACTTTGAAAAATGTTCCTTACCTTGTTTTAGTTTGAGGTACATTGTCCAACATGAAATTAACCAGCACATAATTTTCTGGTCACTTCATATAATAGACTGTGATTGATCTACATAATTTTTAAATGAGTAAGGTATGCACAACAGGCTTTAGATAGCATTCCTTAATATTGTAAAATAAATAAATAATAGTATTTAGTGCAAGGCAAAATCCATGAATCCATGAATCCATGTTTCATTTTCAGAGGTGAACAGTACAACCAAAATCAAGTGAATAATCATTACCCACAATAATGCAGACAAGTCCCTGAAGTTTTCTTGGCAAGATTTTAGAAATAAATCTTAAATTAATGGCTTAAATTAAATTAAAGTTAAATAGACATGTATAGTACTGTGTTGTAAGGTATGGTGATCCTAGGTAACAGAGTATTAAAACACTAGTAAAATTGATAGGACTTCTATGTCTAAATAACAGAATGCTAAAGAACACTCAGTGAAATTACAGGGTTTGAAAATATGCTATCTAGAATATGCTTTGCATGGTAAATAGATGTTTACTGTAAACAATCATTGTTTCTATAAAAACAATCACAGTGTGGGCATTTTAAAATTCTGAGAAGCACACAACAAAACATGTACTGTCCCCCTTTGATTATTTTTGGTCCGTTGAACTCAAGAACCCAGACAGTGGGAATTTGTGGAAAATTTCTAATAGAATATCTATTAGGATCACACTTCAACTGATTAATTTTTCTGACATGAATTAAAAATATGATCTGGATAATTTCAAATAATTTAATTTCTTTGGAAATGAACCTAATATGAGTTAAGCCCAGGCAATTGCCTCTATACTATCACTGCTTCCCTATAATTAAAAAGCCGTGCTAAACAGCTATATTAAGCTATCACTCTTTATTCATATATTAGATCTCCCTCATTTTCCCAGTCTCCTATCTGACCTCTCTCTTCTTCATATGTCACCTGTATCATGGAGGATATTAGGAATTCATTCTACCAGCAGAATTGCATCTACAAGCATAATAGGAAGACCATCTGATAATATTTTAGATTATTAAAATATTTATATTAGTAAATATTAGTAAATTTAAAATTATTAATTTTGTTACTAATATTGTTTATAATATTAATTTTGTTTACTACATGATACTATTTTAATATTTGTTATGTACACAGTATTGCTAGTTGGGTTAGTCTACAAATATTGAAAGATACATACATATCTACAGTTTTAATCAATTTCTACTTTATGGAAACAAGATAGCTTGATTTATAAATGTTTAAAAATGGTTGAATTCAATCAATTATAACACATAAGTAAGGTAAGAAAATTTCATCAGCTTAGAAAGTGAAAACAAAGGTTTATAATCTCATCTGTCACAAGTACCAGAAGATAAGCCTTTTAAGGTATTTAATATTTGTGGAAACTGAAGCAAGGGAAGAAAAATGCTTTTGTTTTGCTTTGAAAATTTTGGAGAAAAATGGAATAAATGCAAGTTATTTTTAGCTCTTTATATATTTAATTCAGCTCCCATTATGGATTCAGATATTTGACTTCCTTCCTCCCTCCCTCCCTTCCTCCTTCCTTCCTTCCTCCTTCCCCCCCTCCCCTCCCTTCCCTTCCTCTCTTTTCCTTTTTCTTTCTTTCTCTCTTTCTCATTCCATTGCTGGGATATTAAAGTGAAAGTATACTTTGCTGAGAAAGTAATTGTAACATTAACTGAATTTATTTTTAAGAAATATTTTACTGCAAATGCATATGCAAAATGCTTAGCTGTAAAATCAAGCATTGTTCAATTTTGCTTATTTAAAGAAGCTGATAGAAAAAAACACGATCCTGTAAACAGAAGGAATTGTCAATTCTACATATATATATGTTTGTGTATGTGTCCTCTGGATGCAGAAAGTACTGATTTCCCAGAAAAATTGTGAAGAAGCTCAGATTACATATTTTGTCACAAAGGCAGTGTATAAAGAATTTCCTTTTTCAGAATCTGATCTTCCCCCCGCAACAGTTTTAATTTCTTCTAAGCCTTTATTTTTATCATTCTATTATAAAATAATAATTTAATTATAATATTGTTTTATGAACTTTTGGAAACATAGTGATTTTGCACTACTATCATTTTTAAATGGGTATCTTGATTTCCAATCATTCTTGGCAACTTGGCTATTTTATGTATCATTACAAAATAAAGTGTTATGAAATATCTCATAATCTACTTTCCATTTTTTAGGAGGAAAATACCCTAAAGGATTTTTTTATTCCTGATTTTTTGTTCCTGAACTGGAATTGAGGCATTTATATTTGTGCTTCAAACTTAGACTCTGAAACCATACCAAGAGTCCATGGTTCATCATTATATCTATTATGTAGTCTTTATATGGCTTTATAATGACATACAAAACTAGGCTTGATGTATTAGTCTGTTACATTTTAAGCATACTGTCAGAGTAGATTTCAGAACTGCACCAGATATACTACTGTGATGCATAGAATTCCTATAATTTCTTTTTAAATCCTGCTCTCTAAATATTTTGTTTCCAAACACAGGAGCTAGAAATGCAAGCACGTGCCCATGGACTACCAATCATGTCTTCAGTCAGTGTGGTTGACTTAACATCCAGGGTCATGAGACAACAGGCATATCCAGAAGAGAATTCAATAGACTATATTCAACATCTAGCCATGGCTCATGAACAACATGCTGATCTACATGACCCAGCTGCAGCCTTTTCTGATCCACTCTCCCATTTTACAAACTTGTCTTTTAGTGCTGCCTTAAAAGAACAGAGACTAGAAGAAATATTACTAGATGATACAATATCGCCGCTTGGGATAGACCCTCTATTATCTTCTGTGTCTCCTGCTGTAACTAAAGGAAGCAGTCGAAGGAGCAGTTGCAGTTCAGGTGATAGTAATGAAATATAACATACAAGAACATTCCATAGATAGAATAAAAGGAATTTTCCCTTGCTTTACTGGTGCTATATTTATGTTCCTGCTTATTGCAGCTTAATCGGGTTGATTGCTGACATAATCTGTTTTGGAAAGGGTTGAGCATGAAATAAAAAATAAGAAGAAAAATTTCCAATTTTGTAGAAAATAGTAAGATTTTACTCTCAGGCAAGGGAGGGGGCACACATTTTCAACCATAACATTGCTTTTCATGCACACAGGGCATTTTAATTTACTCATTACAAAGTCACTGAATCATGGAAGGAAGTTTGAGATAACTCTTTGGCCCCTGTGCATGGAAGTTAATATTAAGAAGGTCAATTGTACCTTTTTATGTAGAAATATGTGTAAAATCTACTTACATGTCTTTCCTGTTTGGAAGTGATGACTCAAACCATCAGACATTTTGGATCATTCTTATTTATTTACCAGGTATGATGTACATATATTACCTTGCAATTTTATTCCACTATTGTATTGAAGCAGATTGATGCTAGAGAATGTTGGGATCAAAGGTAGCCCATTGCACATCAATCTAAAACTAGAGGTATCTGTTCTAGTAGTTCAATACTACTATAGTACAAGGATGCTTGAACTATTGAAAACGAGAAATAGCACCCTAAAATAGATATCTGGCAATTTCTAAAAAATATTCTACATATCATACTGCATCCACAATAGCTTACAAGCATTCAAGTTCAGAGGGTGTACTTCACATCCTGGAATTCTTGACATTGATCACGAAAATATTTCCTACCAATTTACATTTTTTATTCACCAGGAATGAATCTTAGTGGGTTCACAGCATGGAAAGTGTGCATTAGGGATTTAAAACTGTACTGTATGTGGGAAGACATCTTTATCTTACATAGTTGGACTTCCCTATTCCCCATAAACAAGGTATAGTGCCCAGCAGTATCACTTGAAGGTGAATTATATGATTACAAATTGGTATATTTTATCCCAAGGCAGTTTGGGGATAAAACAACCCAGTGGTTTTTAAAAATCCAGGCCATATATAAACAAAGGCCTAGATAGATGCAGACTAATACTTAAAGATGGAAAAAGAACTATTATAAATGTTAATTGTTTCAATAATTGAATAATGGACATTTTATTTGAATGGAGAAATTGTACTACAGGAATATAGCTATTGGAAACTATACCCCATTAAACAGGGGTGGGATTCAAAATTTTTTAACAACCGGTTCTGTGAGTGTGGCTTAGATGGTGGACATAACTTGGTGGTCATGTGACTGGGTGGATGTGGCCAACTCAATATCACTCACATCGGGGCACACATCTCCTCCCTGGCCTCTCATGACTGTGGGGAGGCTGCAACAGTCATAAGTGTGAAAAATGGTCATAAGTCACTTTTTTCAGTGCCATTGTAGCTTTAAATGGTCACTCCAAGTAAAATGATCACAAGTAAACTGCCAGCAAAGGAGGGGAAAAAAATCCAAAGAAGCTCCAGAGACAGGAAGTCTANTCTAACAACCGATTCTCCGAACTGCTTAGAATTTTAATAGCTCGTTCTAGCGAATAGGTGCGAAGTAGTAGAATCCCACCTCTGCCATTAAAGTCAGGAAAAATATTGTGGAATTCATTGTGAATATTATTTGAAATGAAATATCAATGTTAGGTATGAAAAAGGAGTAGATGGATAGATAGGAATCAAGGTCAAAGAGATTGAAGAACTCAGAATTTTTGCCACTTAGAGTGGTTCATATATAATTACACAAACAGGAAGTGTCTGTTTGTTTGGAATTCCTTTTGCTTCTCCCTGTGGTCATTAATCACAGCACTGAAATATATTAACTCTAAGAAGTGCAGCAGGGTATAATTTTATTTCTAATATATTTAAATGGTATTACTATGTTATTATTATCCAGCATTTTGTGAGAAAATTATTGTAAGAGGAATCC
Source organism: Laticauda laticaudata (assembly GCA_004320025.1). Taxonomy (NCBI): domain Eukaryota; kingdom Metazoa; phylum Chordata; class Lepidosauria; order Squamata; family Elapidae; genus Laticauda; species Laticauda laticaudata. The sequence goes on from BHFT01036994.1 coordinate 56,496, forward strand.
TGTGGTATAGATAAGCAATTTCATTCTACAGAAAATATTTACTATCCAAAGGTAAAACTTGTTGATATTGGGATAACCTTTGAAAATTGGCTTAAGGATGTGCTTTATAATCGGAATGCTTTTGTAATAGATGTCCACAAAACATAGATAGATGAAAAAAAGAAGTTTAGTAGTAAGAGGCATGGGTTACCTCATTATTGGCTGTATGATATCCTGGAGAATAGCATGAAATTGTAATACAAAAAAAGAAGCATACAACAAAGTAGAACTGCCAAAAATCTAGGCAGCTTCAAAATAGCCTTCTGTTGGACACTTTCCTAATGAATATATTGAGCTTAAATGGATTATACATGCATTATAAGTTAGATTCTGTTGAGGTGCTTGCTATTTTTTTTTAAATCTTGCATCTTCATCTGCAGTATAATTTTATTGATGAATTACAATATACATGTATTTGTGTTTTTAATTTCCATTTTTAATATTTAACAAAGGAACTTGTATATTTTATGCCTCTCTCTCTCTTTCTCAAAAAATAAATGCAATTCATGCAAAGAAGAAATTCAGGCAATTTGTACAGTTCTCTCTATTTCTTTATCTCTGTGTCTGTCTCTTTTCTCTGTTAAAGAGAGAGAGAGGGAGAGAGGGAGGGAGGGAGAGAGAGAGAGAGAGAAAACTGTAAATCGCTCTGTCTTTTCTGCATGAAGTGCATTTATTCTTTACCAATATTTGAAATATAGGATCAAGTATTGAAATATCTTTATTGTGTCCTTTATGCAAAGAAGTTAGGATTTGTCTTCTTACTGTGTTCTCATACATAGGGAAGAGAGGTAGGCTAAATGAATATTTGTTCAAATGTGTTTGAAAAGTAACTCAAAAGCTTTCAAAGGAACTTAGTCAAGACTCAATAATAGGTATGTACTTGCCATGTGGTGAAGATCCTAGGAATTTACAACTAAATTATTCATTGGAACAGGAACTTTGGATATTTTTTATCTCTTTTTTTCGAGTAAGGGATATTCAAAATTCTCGAATTCCATTTAATCAGAATGAACAGTAAAATTAAGAAAAAGAATTAAAATATTACTCTTATTTAATTCATACAGTAAATGTAGGTACTCATGAGATAAAATACTGACCTAAGTCCTAAGATATCTTAGAGAAGAGATAAGATTCTATATAAGCTGAAAAAATGAAAAAGAAAAAAAATGCTATGGCTTTATATTACTGTAAATGACTGACAATAATTAATATTAATAACACTGATATAACATTGGGTTATAATAGAGCTGTGTTTATAAAAAAGAAAATTACTGTAATTTAAAATTATGTGACGTCTTGTAGATCATTTGCATTTACTGATACTGTTATAAATAATTGTTATGTTCATAACAATTACTATTTTTAATATTAATACAATCACTTGTTTTAAGCAGCTGCATGCAAAAGTATATGCTTTTTTACCAACTCTGATTCAATCTTTCTTGAAGTAGTTTTAATATATGCTGATATTTTATTTATTTAAAGTATGCAGTTACAACCTAAGTAAATAGATCTTTTTATAACTTGAATGAAGTCAGAATAAGCAATATCTAGTGACACATAAAAATAATACTAGTTAAGCATGCTTACTGAGGAGACTATGTTGAACAATAAATACACAATGCCATTCTAAAACCTCATGGTCATGTTGCTATGTACTATGTCCCTTAATATAATCCTGTGGTGGTTTTTTTTATTCATGTTCTTAAATTTTTGGAAACAATTTAAAATGCTGTAGTAATTACTAGGAGGCAAGATGATACTGAATAATTAATAAAGAAGCTGTACCAACCTTTTAAGTATATTAAAATTTCCTCCTCAGACAGTTTAAGAGAAATAGAATATTTTATCTCAGCAAGCAATACATTGAAAATCATTGATAATTACAAAACATTGTGTCATTCAAAAGATATCCATGTTTCATGAATTTAAGAAAGAATTTTAGCATTTAAAATTCTCAGGATTAAGTGTGTGCTTTTCTAGAATACTTTTAAAGGATTATACATATGATAGAATGGTACATTGTTATTAAATAGAATACAATGCTAGCAATAGCTTTGTAGCAATTTGGCATAATTTAAAATTCATAGTCTTTAAAAAGGCTATTTAACATGGCATATGAGTGTACCTATACTGATTTATTTGCTTTGGATTTATTTAATTATAACTCTTTTAATTATTTTGTTGTACACAGTGGGACTAATTAACACTTGTAATTCAATTAATTTTGAATTTGATGAACTAGAAAAGGAAATTTAACATGGGAGCTGATGCAAAAACTTTTGTCTGTTTGAAGTCACAGAATGATTTGTACATAAGCAAGTTGGATCACTCTGTTAATTCAGTTAAATAACATGAGAAAATGGAATCATAATATACAGATTACAAAAACACAGTTTGCTATCTACATAATTAGAGACAATGACATTAACAAAAGACTTCCAATCAAACTCAGTGTCAGCATCATTTGTATGGAAAGACAATGTCGATTAGAAGCAAACTTGGGGAGATTTGATGCTAATCAGTGTCAAGTCTGCCAGACTAATCAAGGATGCACCAGTTGTGAATTATGCTAAGCAATGTTGGTAAATCACTGATACCCATCAACTTAAATATACATCAGTTTCATTAATTGGCAACTACAAGACAAGTGTCGAATGCTCAGGATAGCAAAGATTCTGATACGATCCACCACACTGTGGTTAAGTATATGATTCATGTAATAAGAAAAAGGTGCCTGCAGGCTATTGTTCCTAGCATGGATTAAAATTTGCATATTGCCTCTCCTTATGTCAAAACATCTGGTGTCTGCAAATGCTAACATTTCGTTAAAAAGTTTCATGAGCAAGGAAAAGTAGCCTGGAAATACTGCATGTGACTCATTCAAGCATTATAATTGAATAAGAGGCAAGGCTAGGGAGAGAAAGGCTGATGGAAAACAACTGTATAGGGAGAAATATGGGAGAGTATATATTGTAAAGAAACATATTAATGTTCATATCATACAAACATTTTTTCCAGGTGTCATTAAAAATGACAATTATTCTGATTGAAGTTAGCTGTGATGCTAGAATGTCATCACTAAGATAATATTATTTAATTTCTATCTGGAATGGAGATAAGGAGAATGCTTTATCCAGTTGACATTCTTAATACAATTTTTTTTAAAAAATTGCTATTATTCTTGGTACCACTGCATATCTTTCAAAACATATATTTGTCCATATATTATGAGATGCAGTAAAACGAGTGAATATAATATAAACATTTCTCTTAGTAATTTGTATGGTTCCAAGATTGTACTAGGTATTACAAGTTTGCTAATGTTTGCAGAAGGGATGCGGTGGCTCAGTGGCTAAGAAGCTGAGCTTGTCGATCAGAAAGGTTGGCAGTTTGGCAGTTTGAATCCCTAGCACTGGGTCACAGAGTGAACTCACACTACTTGTCCCAGCTTCTGCCAACCTAGCAGTTTGAAAACATGTAAAAATGCAAGTAGAAAAATAGGAACCACTTTGGTAGGAAGGTAACAGCGTTCCGAGTTCCTTCAGCATTTAATCATGCCAGTCACATGACCATGGAGATGTCTTGGGACAGCGCTTGCTCTTTGGCTTTGTAATGGAGATGAACACTGCCGGAAACAACTAGCACTTATGTGCGTGGGGAACCTATACTATGTTTGCAGATGTGAGTATATAACCAAGCTTTTCTGTAAGCTCAGGCATGGAAGTACTTGGTTAGGGCTTGAAGGGAGGAATTTTTTTTGAGAATTCAAAGAATATAGCAAATCACTTCCACGATTTTGCCAAGAAAACTGCTTGGATGAACTGAGCTCAGACTGATTCAATATTATCTATGATATTTGTACCTTACAAAGAAGCGCACAAAAGGGTTTTGGAATGTCTCAATGATAAATATCATACAGGTTTTACATTCACAGGGAGTCAAGAAATTCCTACCTTTCTCAATGTGGGTATAAAAGATTTCATTGTACATTTCATATTTAGTAACCTGCAGACTCTTTAAAAAAGCAGTGCTGACATGTATTTTATTTTTTACATTCAATACACCATGTTTGTTTATATATTTCTAAGTAATCCTAATCAGTTGCAATAGGCCATGAAGAAAAAAAATCAGAAAAAGTGTATGATCCAGTAAATAATATCTGTAACTTATATACTCAAGATGATGTCCCCCAATCATTCATTTTGAGTCAAACATAGATTGGAATACAGTATGTTTAAGTTCCTTGTGAAATGCAATAAAAGTTTAGAAATTTGGAATGAATGAGCTCGAAGGGTTGGAGGTCTTCTAGTCTAGCCCCCTGCTCAATCAGGAGAACCTATACTATTTCAGACAAGTGACTGTCTAGAATCATCTTAAAAGTTATAGAGCGCCCACGATTTCTGGAGGCAAAGCAAAGGGGCAAAGCATATCTTTTGGAGAATTGCGTCCCAGTAGGCTTGTCAGAGAAGGTATCTATCTACTTCTTCAGGCTTGGGAGATATTTTAGTAGGCCATCTCTAAATAGGTAAGGTGGTGCCTGAGGAACCTAATTCTGTTAAAGAGTTTAAAAGTGATAACCAGCATTTGAACTGAACTGAGAAATCTACTGGGATCCACTGGGTGACCTAAGAATTGCTATTGATGCAGTTGTCCTGCCAGCAATTCTGGCCATTGCATTCTGGACCAATTATATCTTCTAAATTGTTTTCTGAAGAAATCAGTGGGCACTTGGCTATCCTACAGTTGTACATTTTGATTCAATATATGTGAAAATTGTATAGCCAGCACCACATACAAATATATTTGATTGGATTAAAATTGAGTTAAGTTCTGAAAAAAAATCATAGTTCTTATCTGTACATAAATTCCTTATTGATCTTGTTTTGCATCTATAAAGAGCAGAGTCTGCAAGTATAGTCCTTTTTTCAATGTATTTTTTGCTAATGTATGAACACCAGGATAGGATTAAATTAACCAGCTTGTTCCATTCTTATGACCCATTTTCCTTGGAAATGAGAAAATCAGTTGCTTCTTGGACTGAAATGGGTGCCATATAAATGTAAAAATAAATAAATAAGGGTAGCAGGAGAAACCATAATGTCTCTATCTCTTCCTTAAAATTAGCGATGAAAATTAGCATTTCCATCAAAACTTTCCATCATTCATATTAGGATAGGTTTCTAACTTCCCTAACTTAATTTTTGTTTGTATCACTTGTAAAAGAGTCTGTACCTTTCAATAAACCATTTCAAAATGTAAGTATTTTGTCAAGATACAACATTTAAATAAATGGAAAATATCCATTTAGTTCTGATAAAGATTCATATGTAGGATGTATGGCTAATTTATGGCAGAGGCAGAGATTTTCATTTAATAAATTTATGTTTGATCATGTAGTATAATTCTTTCATTTTCTTCATTGCTTACTTTCTAGAAACCTTTGCATATATGTAACAAAAATCTGTAGTCTTGCAGCTTTCAGGCTAATTAACTAGTCCTCCTGGTATACAGGAAATCAACTGGTGAAAATATCTTTGTGCATGAGTCAGAAAATTCGAAGCAATTCTCCACACTCTTGAAAGCAGCAGGACTTCTCTTAAAGTAGTTGTCCGCAACTATTACTTTCTATATTTCCAAATAAACAAAATCCTAGCATTCTCCAGATCAGAATTTATCCTAAAGCACTTTTAATGTTTTAAAAAGACCAGCTGTTAGAAAAACCCTGCACTTTCATACCAATATAAAACAACCACAACAAAGAAATTGGTGAATTGTATAGCTCCACGCCATTCTATAATGTTAATAGTAAATGAAGCTTGAAAATTGAGAACTGTAGTTTGAAGGAAATCTGTAGTCAGTGTTTGCTTGAGTTTGAATATGGCCTTAATAAAAATAACTGGTATTAAAAGAACTGGTATTTTTTCCAGTACTCAGACAGAAGGGCTAGAATTATGTGCATGGCCAAATTTTTATCAGTTTCAGTGTTACAAGCCTATTTCAGCCCATGCTGTTGAAACTATAACCATTCATGACTTGACTGTGTTGCTCAACTTTTGACAACTATGGATCAGTACCCATACATATATGGACATATTGTCAGACAAGTTGCAGCCTTAAGTAAAAAAAGTCAAGATGGATTCTCTCCTATTTACAAATTAGGGGAGAGCTGAACTTTCTCAAAAGATTCCTACATAATAGGTTTGCAGCTCTAGAGACTAAGACATTTTGCAAGTAAAATTACATACTTTTAACAATTATTGAAGTTATTTCAGATTCAGAATGTGGGTGGCAAACCATGAAATAGTGTGTTTCTTAAGTATGGCATTTTACAATTATGCTATATGGCAACTGAATAGAAACAATATTTTTACTAATTATGATTCATTAATAGCTCCAGTTACTTTTTCTTTTTGCTCTTGAAAAGCATACCACAATACATGTTTTTGAAATTAAAATAAGACTGTGAAAATGTCTTCATCTGAATTCTAAATCCAAAATTTATCCAAAAGTTATTTTTGATGGTATGTTAATATAAATTTTACTTGAAAAAAATCCAGTTAGTGACTTTTCTAAACAAGTTTTCACTTATGCATTACTAGAGTTTTTCACACACAAACCCTTGCTGACTTTTTCTCCTCCCTTTGTTCTCTGTTTTGCCAGGTTTAATTTTAGTGGTGTCATATTTCCTTAGAATAAAAAAAAATAAGATGTATATCAGTGAAAATAAGTCATTCTGATATGGAAACTGAAAACATCCCAGTGGTGTTTTGAAGTCTCCTTCATTTAATATTTACCTGTAGGCATATGTGAATTCTTTCCATTGAGATGATATCTAGATACAATTTATAGAATGAAACTAATGCAGGCATTCTATCTTAAACTCACAAAACTCAGATATTCTCTTAATTTTACTCTGAGGAATTTTAAATTGACTCTGTTAAAGCCAAGGTTATTTGCCTTGGGGATGCCTAATAGAAGGAGCATTATAGTACTGTCCACAAATAGGTATCTTGAGAGATCCAAGTCCATGGTACTTCACTGACAGTTAATAGATTGCACTATTGCTGTAGCACAGTGATCTCTGAGGCCAAGGGTCATACCTTTCCCTTAATATTTAAATAAAGATACTTGACTAGAGCAGAAGACAGCATATTGCCTGCTCAATTTCCAAAAACCTTTACAAAGTCATGCTAATTCCTGGCCTCTTTAGAATGCAAGATAACCTTTCATAAATCTATCTTTTCCAGGTGTCCTTGGAAATGACAGTTATAAAACTACAAATGATTTGTAATGCAAAAAAAGGGAATGGCAGACTTAGAGATTACTTCTCCATTTACTAAAATGACTGAAGACTGTAACTAAGAAAGGTTCAAAATACATTAATGGGAAGCAGATAAAACAGTTTTTGACTGTTTAAAAAGATATTTAAGAGCTACTGTTGTGAAGAGAAGTGTTGTGAAGTTTGAATTGCTTTTATAAAATTAGGAAGCAGCCTTAGGATTCTGCAGCTGAATTGCTGTGAATCCTGCTAAACAGTTATATACAAAAGTGGAATATTATCTCTTCTCAAGCTCCAAGAATTTAAAATGGATTATCTGTTCTGATTTTGTTTTGTTTCTGTACACACTGAAATGAATATATCATTCTTGCAAATGTTTCCCAGCATTTACCATTTTCAAATTGAAAAATGCCATTTTGATCATACTGTTACCTGATATATATGGTTTTGCATTTTTTTTCATTTTAACATAGCAAAACAAAACCTCGTTTTATTTTTATTTATTTATTTATTTTGATTTGTCAATCACTTATAAGATATGTATGCAGTTATGAATACATGAAATAGGTACATATAAGAAAAATAAAAAGAAACAATAGGACAGGGACGGTAGGCACGTTGGTGTGCTTATGCAGGCCCCCATACAGACCTCTTAGGAAAGGGGTGAGGTCAATAGTAGACAGTCTAAGGTTAAAGTTTTTGGGTTTGGGGAAGAAACCACAGAGTCAGGTAGAGGATTCCAGACATTGACCACTCTGTTGCTGAAGTCGTATTTCCTGCAAGCAAGCTTTCAAAGCTGTGTATTATGTCATGATGCCGGTATAAAATTGCTCCAAGCTGACATCAAGATATGCAACAATCAGTTGTGGATGTGGTCCAGCCTTCTTTTATTCTTCTTTGACTGTAACTCTACCAGTAATTAAAAGTGATCTTTTGAGGGCCTTTTAATGACCTGGGGACAAAACTTCTTACCTATCAAATGATGCTGAAGATGCTATCCAAAAGAGTGGCACTGAGTTTGAGTCACTGCTGCTGGCATGCCAGTCGGATATTTGGTATTCAGTGGCATATTGCAGTGGTAGAACTGGATCTGATGGCACTTTAGGGACATTTTGATCCAATCTGACAAGTGGAAACTGCTGAAGGACAACAGACAACAGCTCCAGAAGACCAGATGGCAATGGTGTTTTTATTTGGAGACATTGGTTTCCTGGCAGCAGTAAGGACAGGATAAAGATTTACGGTATTTTTTTCTTTTTTTATGCTATAAAGTTTACATGTATTTACTTATTTTACTGGCATGATTATTGCTCAAGAAAAAAAAAATCATTGCCTGGATTTATTTTCTGACCAATATTATTATTGCTTGTTTCAAGTTCATTACTGAAAGTAAATTTGTCATACGAGGAAGTAAATTTTAAAAGGTTTTATGTGCTCTGGATGTCAAATATACTAGGTGTATTGCTATTTTATTGTTTTGATATCCTTTTCAATGGGTACATTACTGAAACATAGTTATTTTAATTCATTTATTGCAAACTGGATTGGGAAACAGTGTGGTGAGCTCTCACCTCAGCATCAGAAGGCTGTTCAATCCTAGATAGTGGCACGTATTTCTCTTTCTGGGCGCAAAGAGAAAATATCTGCTGTGAGTTCCACATAGGTGTCTGGAATGGCATCCGGCCAGTAAATGCTTAGCTCTATTCAATCATATGACTCCATCCTGATGCAAGGGGTTACAGGGTCATTAAAAGGAAAAAAATACAAACTGGATTAGGCCCATAGAAATATAGCTGACATACGACTGGATTCTAGCTGAATCTGCTTTGTGATACATTCTGATATATGAAATCCCTATGCGATGTGAATTTTATGATTGGCTTAAGACACTTCTAGCATGTGAAGTCTGTTTTAAATTGTTCTGTCAAACATTTTACCCTTAATTTGAACATGTTCAAATTCATTTTATCATTCTGTTTTACTGTAGATGTGATACAAATGTACCTTATGACAGAAAAGTTAAGATACATTTGCACATTTGTCCTGAGACTAAATAAGGCACAGGAACCCCTGAAATCTCCTGCTAGCAACCATCACCTTTAGGGCCACATCTTCTCAATATATAAAAACCTGGGCTATCCAAAAGGCCAAAAATAAACCATAGGAATAAGATAGGAATAGACTATTAATTCAGTGCCTGCAGAAGTCCTATCCTCTTGGCAATTCACCTCTTCTAGTTCTGGAGCTGACAAAGATGTCAAAAGACAAAAATGTCTCTTCTCCTGCACTTCTGTCTTGCTTATCATATGTTATGATATTATATCCTTCGAGTAAAATATTAGATGTGCCCTGCATACATAGTCTTTATAGGCTTTTTCAAAAAGTTCCTATTTCTTATTTTACCTCAACTCGTCTCTATAGAAGTCCAAAATAGCATTATTAAATTGTAAGATGCATAAAGTAATAGAGAAAAATGTTATTCTGTTGAAAAGTGGTTCAAATGTATACAATTATTTTTCAAAATGGCAATACAGAAATAACTGGTCAGCACTGACTCTCCTGACATACATTGTACATATTAATGAATGTTTACGAACTACTTTATTTCACTGCTTTTACAAAATAGTCTTTCCAGTTAAAATCCAAGTGTAATTAACATAACCTATTGTATAATAAATAGATTTTCCTTTCAGTGTGCAAATATATGGGAAGGTCAGTTCAAGTGAAAAAGCACTAACAATGAATCAAGAATCTTCAATTTTCTGTCACTTAAAAAGTAATGATTATTAATAACTCCCAAAAGTCAAGAAATAGCATCCTCAGAAACTCATTCTGGATTAACTTGCCTCATAAACCTTTAAGGTGACAGCATAAGATGATAGAATTCACAAGACCTGCTGTAGTAAGAGATATTTCTTTTACAGCATATACTTATCACATCTTTATTTTTCCTATGTTGCTCTCATAGTCTTTCAATTCATCTCTCTCATATAAACAAACATACTGTTTCATGTCATTTTTTTTCTTGACACAGAATACATCCAAGAAAAATAGTCCTCTGTGTTTTTAATTAATATTGAAGGGAGGTTTAATGTTTCCATTCCCATCTTTCTTTCCTGATTATTGTAAGATACTCAGTCGACAATTGACAAAAGCATGAAATCTTGCAAACAACCATATATAAGGAAGCTTCATTGTGTCACATTTCAGAGTGAGGCACCTTTGTGATAGAGAAATCAGCATGATTATTTGGGCTTGAAATATTTTGTTTTTGTAAAAATATGCCAACCAACAGAATGAGAAGCATTTGAGACTACAAGAAGAAGAATGTCTAAAGAGAGCAGCAGCACCTGAATAAACATGGAGAATAAATATAGATAGATTTGAAATGATTAAATGAAACAGTGTTACTCTGGTACTGAAAGAACATGAGTTCATTGTAAAAAATCAGAAGCTCACATTGAGTGTTGATGGAAGTGTAAGGGTGGCAAAGACAAAATGGATCCCAATCTCATGTATATGCTATAACTTTACTTATCTCTGACACCAGGATGCAAATAGGTAATTTTCATGAAACATCACCATGCACATCATCATGCTAGTGTATGTGGTTTGTGGCAGATGATGTTGGAAGTACCAATAACTTTAACTATTGATATCTTCATTCTGAAGATAGACAAATAGCTTGGGATACATTGGAATGCTTTTTAATAGCAGTTATCATTTAACAAAGTCAAATAATATTTGACCTTAAATAAGGCAGCTATATCCAAATAATTTGCACAATGATGGAATGGACAAAAATTGCAAAGTGGTACAAGAAAGTTATTCTTCATTCCTTGTAGAGATAATGGCTATGAAAATCTTATCAGCTGAAAAGTGTCAAGCATTCCACTAAGCTATTATGCCATAGAAGTATGTAATTAATGCAAAATAAGAACAATTGTAAAAGCAGAAAATAACAGAAACTGACAATAAAAATATTGCCTTTCTGTGATCACTAGAATGATCATCGAAATTTTTGCAAAAAGAAATAATTTGTTATCAAAGAAAAGAAATGCTATAAATAATGCAAGCAGCTGCCCCACAGTAGCAGGTATATATTGTGTTCCCATGCCTATTGTATGTCCTGATAACATTACTGCTATCCTATTACTGGAAGTGAGCAACCTGGAGTAGGAAACACTGAGTTTTAGATTTAAATGAATTTAAAAATAAAATCACACTGTTTTGGAATATATCAAAATTTAAGTAGGCTTTCTTGGAATCATATCAAAGTTGAAGCAGATGTATTGAATTTCATTATTGATTCAGAGACTCACATGAACATGGCGACAGGGTCAGTTCCTTAGCAAAAATTGATAACTCTTTTCCCAAGCGTTCAATATAAATAAGGAAAAAGGAGAGGGGGAAAGATTATAGCTAACATCTTTGGCTTATAGAAGTAACTATAGCAGTGTTACCTTGAATTTGGCAACTTTAAAGTGTGCGGACATCAGTTCCTAAAGTTCTCCAGCCAGTATGGGAGATGATGTCCACACGTTAAAGTTGCCAACTTGGAAAAACACTCAAGTATTCAAGACTTCAATACTTTTTCTCAGTCTCTCTTAGAAGCAAAGATGGAAAGGGAGGATCTGTGGGGCTCAGCTGTAAGTAGTGAAAGATTGCTTGGAAAATGCAAGTCTGCCTGCTTCTACTTCTGCTCCCTATTCACTATTTCAACTGTCATTATAGTTCCTTAGATGTTGGTGCTAATTGAGCAGAAAACAAAAAAAAAGCTGTAAGCAGTGTTTCATTCATCCCCATTTCTAAGCCCCTGCAGCTATCCTTCTGAAATATGCAAGTTTTTTGCTTAGAGTCATTTTTATGATATATGTCATTTTTGTATAATATCCTATTAAAACAAACTCAAAGGAGAGGAAAGGGAATCACTTTCCTCCTCCAGATTTAAAAACCAATGTTCCTATTCTTCTGAAATATTGCTGGCTTTTTATCTACGGTTTCTTCTACAGTCTGTGACACTTTATAACATTCTCACTTTGGAAAATGCACATCCTTTTTTGGGTTGTAATGTAAAAGTACAGTAATTTATTAATCTGGAACTTAGCTAGTTTGATCCTAGCTGAGGGACACATTTGCATTTAATTATGCCAAGAAAAAAAGGTTTTTCTGGTGTTAAAAAAGTAAAGTTAGCTAGAACAAAAGCTTCCAAGTGTGAAAATGTGCTGCAAATTTTTTAATCAAGAGTTGCACATTTGTACAATAAGATTCCGATTCAAGCCCAAATTGAATTAAAGGGCTTCTAGATCAATCTGAATTATATTAAATTATTTCTCAAATTGCCAATTCAGGATTCAAATAGAATATTTCTAGTGATACAACTAATTATGGGATATAAAATGTTTCCAATTAAGTCTTCAGGAAGGTCCTACTATCTCAGCTGTGGTTGTACACATCACTTTCTCATAATCGTACCTGTCCTGTAGATCTCTTCTCCCAGGTTTGCTAGTGCCAAGGCTTATAAGCTTTGGATACATTTTAAACACAAATCATTTTAAGTTAGTTTGTTTCTTTTTTTCTTATTTGTATCCATTTCATGTATTTATAACCACGTTTCTATTTACACCTCTTATCTAAAGGCCCTGTCACACTGCCCAATGGATGCAAAACGTTAGTAAAAAGGACACAACGGACGAGCAAAATGTTCGCAGAATCCGTTGTTTCCCTCAAAGGGGTAAAAATTTGCATAAAACTATCCGGGAGAAGGAGTAAATGGAAAGAATGGGACAGCGGGCAGGATGGCAGAGCGTGATAGGAACGGATTGCCGGAACGGATAAGCCCAGAGGTTGGAAGCGGATGGGAGCCAGATATGGCACATCAACTAGGCTTCCGGGGGACTCAGCCGGAGCGGACACGGAAACGGATACAGCGGATGCAACAGCGGATGAAGCGGCATGCAAAAGCGGTAAAAGCCGCTGAGCGATGCTTATCAGCGGATGAACGCGGATGCGAGCGGAAGCCTAGCGATGCAACCCAGCAGAAGCCGAATTGCATGCCGCGCAGCATCTAAATTCGCGCATCGCGGCGGGGATGCATTGTGTAAAGCCCCGCGGATATAAAGGGAAGCAGACCCAGCAGATCACCATCTCGGTAGGAAAAGACTGGCTGCCGGATGGATTACTGCCTTGACCTGCCCTTGCCTGCAATGCTTGCCATCGCCAAGCCTTGCTGCCGAGCCGTCGCTGCCAAGCCTGCTCCAAGCCTGCCTCACAGCCTCCTTGGCCAGCCTCCCTGCCAGCCTTGCTCTCTGCGCTGGCCAGCCTTCGGCTGCCAGACCTGCCCTTCCAGCCTCCTGCAGCCAGATCTGCCTGCCAGCACTCCTGGAGCCTGGGCCTGCCTGCTTGCAGCCTTCGTGCCACCTGCCTGCCAGCCTTAGGTGCCAGCTTTACTGCTCCAGCCTTGGGTGCCTGCCAGCCTCCCTAGCCAGCCAGCAACCCCCACAACCATGCGGGAAGAAGCGAAAGCCTCAGCAACCTGCCGCCATCCTGGCAAAGAAGGGACAGGGCCACCCTTCCCGCGCCCCCTGTCCCTGGAACTCTGCCTTTGCTGGGGCTTCTGCTGCTCGGGCTCGCTTCTGGTGCTGGAGTTCTGCTGTGAAGTTGCTCCTGTGGTGGTGCTTCTTGCTGGTGCTTACTCTCGCTGAAGCTTCGCTCCTGCGGATGTGCTTCTGGGGGCCTGATCTACTGCTGAAGGCGATGCTCTGGTTCCTCTGGTCTGCTGGTCCTCGCTCGTGCTCCCTGGGACTTGCTCGTTCTCTCGAGTACTAGCTCGTGCTCCTGGTCTGCTTCGTGCTCCTGGTCCTGCTCGTGCTCCTGGTCCTGCTTGTGCTCCTGGTCTGCCTTGTGCTGCCCTGGTCTTGCTTGGGCGCTGCTGGTCGCTTACTCTGCTGCTGCTGATCCTGGTCCTGCTGGTGCTGCTGGCGTGCTCGCTGCCTGCCTGCTTCATCCGCTCTGCTGCGGTGCTGACTCGCTGGGGTTGCTTGCTGATCCTTTGGTTGTGCTGTGGCATGATCTCGCTGTCTGCTAGCTAGCTGCTATCAATAACCTGACCATAGTGATCGATTATTACCTGCTGCTGCTGATGATGATGATTTATGATCCTGAGGATGATGATCGAATGATGATGAGATCCCTCGATGTGTGGCTAGCTGCATCGTGGTGTGTGGAGAGCAGCCCTACTACCTGGAGCCCCTCTGATGAGGGCCCATCTGTCCTGCCAAAGGGAGGAAGAGGCATTATGTGACAACGGGAGAGGAGGCAATACTCCATTGAAGGAGGACATGAGGATGAGGTGCTGGAGTGGACTGAGAGAGGAATGACTATGCTGTGGCGGAAGGGACACCGGCTGTACAGGCGACACCTAAGACGGAAGCATGCTGCTTGGAGCAGAGAGAAGGTGGACGAGTTATGGGCTGACAACTTCGGAGTGCTACCTCGGCGGGTGAAAGCACATGCATACCGTGGTACGGGAAGCTGCAGTCCTGAAGAAATCTGGCCAGCCATGGTTAAAGCTGACGGACAGAGAGACCATTCGTACATGGCGCAGGTGCAGGCTTCTCTGGAGTGGCTGAAATCCGCCACCAAGCGGAGCACCAAGGAGCCCCTCTCACCAACACCTCTCTCTCCGCGCAGCCTGCTGAGAGCCAGTCCTCCTTCTGGCGAAGAGTCAGTCCGCTGTCTCCAGGTCAGGCGTTTCTGTGGAGCGTGCCATGTGCAGAACCTGCGACATGGTGTTGCAAGTGTAACCGTGGTGGAGCGCCGTGGAGGACTCCCCTGTGAGTGGCAGACAAGGAAACGGCGCATTTGCCACCGACGAGCAGTACCGCTCGAGAGTTTGCAAGTCGCACCACCCACGCCTCCAACTCTCCACCAGAAAGGGCAGGAACGCAGCCAGACAGCAGGAGGGGCAGAGGACCACACTTGTCTGCTGGAAGATCAGAGGACACCATCCGCGACCAGCATAGATCTCTCTCTCAGCTGGCTCCACATCAACTCCTCATCCTCACAACCGGCAAAGCCCCTTCCTCAACCTATGTCAACCAAGACACCACAGGACAGTGGCGGAACCTCAGTTAAGATAGTGGTGAAAGACCCGAATCACCGAGCTAGCTTCAACACCGCACCCAGTCCAAGGTCTGCTTTCTACCCCAGGTGATGTCCCTGCCACACATGTCCCAACGGGCTTCTCCGATGCGACAAGAGTACCTTTCGACATCTGTACCAGGGTTACGGCTACCAGGAGTTCAGCAGCACAGGCAGCAAGCCTTCCCATCCAGGCACAGAGTCATCCGGACGACCACCCGTTGCCACCGGTATTCCACTGACTGGCCTGATGCACACCACAACCAACGCAACTGATGCCACCGGATTGCACCCCCACTCGATGCCACCAACACGCTACCGAGTGCCCGTCACCCAGCTCACCGCAGACCAGACAGCCCGCACTACACTGCCTTCCTTCCTCCACACCACAGGCAAAGCGCGGCCTCAGTACACATCGTGTCTCGTAAGGGGTCTGGAGGCATGACACCCAAATAAGCAATGGCGATGGGAGGCAGAGTTCGAGACCTCAATCATCACGGGGACTGAGCCGAGCTGTCCGAAGAGCTACCTCACACCACTGTCAACCTGTTGTCCATTTCGGGCCAGGCACTCTCGACCCAGTGGTGCTCCAGTAACCAGACTACCAGCACCAGCCCCGTCCACAGGCTACGACTGGTCCTTCACCCGCTAGAGATGGCAACCTTCAGGAGCTACCTCAGAGTGCCAAGAGGTGCCAAAGACAGGCTGGCTGGCTGCCTGGTGAGACTTTATGTTTGGAACACCTTGACTTGGTAGTCATTTGTTTTCTTTTTACAGCTTGTGTTCAATTAAAGTCCATCTTTGATTCCCACCACGTTGCTCTCCATTTCTTGTTTTTTAATAAAGTCTTGTGGAAAATTTAGAATGCTTTAAAACCTTTGATGCATCATATGTCGATAGAGGTTAAGATAGACAGTGGAGTGGGCAGGGGATAGTTGTGGAATGAGCAGGCGATTACTTGGACATGAGTAATGCTGATTAGAAAGATACCTCACAGTGAGCAATGGGGACGTATAGTCCACCCTCCCAGGGTGCCACACCTATGGGCCCTTTATTATCAATCCAATGTAATAAAATCATCCACACACTGTCACACAAACACAATCAGTTTATTAAATGCCCTATCATTGTCGGGCCGAAATCAACACTACATGGCCGCCCATCTCTCATCCGTGTGATGAGACAGGCTAAGAATCATTAAGCATACTCATCCTGTCTGCCACTCATACACCCCCAGCACTGGGCGAGTTGCGACCGTGTATATCTAGAGAGGTTGCTCACGGTTTGGCCCTCGCTTCCCATTCTATGTAGGGCTCTTGTTGGGGCCTATGCGATACTGCACCTCAAGTGTCTATCAGGTTTTGCCCTTGCCATCATACACACACAGGTCTCCATGTCCCCACCATGTTGTTGTGGAGCGGGCCACAAGCCCTTGTTCTGCTAGAGCACGAGTCTTACAGACGTGATCTTATGGCCACGTCAAGCTGCGCGGAATTGGTAGCGGGCGTCATGAGATTGATGCAGATCGCAGCAAGCTTCCATGCATCTCCTGCCTGGCGTCCTGGGTGATGCTGCATGGTGGTTAGAAGTAACCTGAAGTCTGTGATTGGCCAGCGATGCCAAAGGCGTTCTCCACACCATCTTGCTCTGGACCAGCCGATTGTTAGAAGAAATCCTCACTTTTCAGCGGCTGAGAGTCTGGAGTGGTGTAGGGCTTCATGAGGAGGTGTGAGGGAGAAGCTCATCCCCGACACCAATGAAAGTAGAGCGCACACTTGCGTGCTCGCGATTAGCGCCCCGAGGGCGCGGGTCTGGATGCTGGGAGCCCATGGATGAGGTTGCGTTCCAGGCCTTTCCTGAGGTCACTGGCGTTGTATACCCTGAGGCATCTAGAAAGATGACCCGTTGCCTGAAGCATCCGATGTACATGAACTTGTCAGTCAAGCACAACCATGGCGAAGAGGACAACTGCTGAAGAAGCCCTTGTAGTTTGAATATTAAGTGGACGCCCGATTGGCTGGAGCCTTTTGCGAGGCCACGTGCCTTGCCAT
The DNA here is from genome assembly GCA_004320025.1 of Laticauda laticaudata. NCBI lineage: Eukaryota > Metazoa > Chordata > Lepidosauria > Squamata > Elapidae > Laticauda > Laticauda laticaudata. The sequence continues at coordinate 74,010 of BHFT01036994.1, forward strand.
CTATGGCTCCAAAGGTGTGTAGGAAGTTTGCACCTCTGATACGACTGCTCTGCAACTTTCTTCCATCTTCTTCAGTGGAGGGGCACTGGAGGATCTCTCCATATATTCTTCGATGGATTGAGGCCCTGCACCACTTCTCGACCACAATGCTGATGGTGTTGTGTGGCACCCTCCAGACCGTACATGCAGCTCTGTTACGGTTGGTCCCTGAGGCCAGTGGCAGCAGAGTCAGTGCCACCATTGAGACCCAGGTCCAGCTGGGCCCGGAAATTGGTGCCTCTGCTTGGTCAACCTGGCGTTGTCAGTTCGCCTGACACAACATCGTCGAACAATGGCATAGGAGCCACCCCTCCTCACATGACGTTCTTGGAAATGCACTGAGCTTGCTCGATATCGTTGTCCTCGAGCTCCACCAATCACGCTTGTTGTACACGTCCGTACCTGCCTCTCACGATCCATCTTTGGACCCCCAGACGCTTCTTGGCCATCTCTTTTTTTCTTCCCATAGTAGAGTTCACAGAGCGCTGTCAGATGGCTTCGCACTGTTGCAGAGAAAAGGATGGTGGCCTGCCAAAAGGACTGTGTTATGATCCACGGTGGCACATGACTGATGCGTGGAAGAGCACAAGTCAGATGCAGGCTGCAGAGGTCTGCACAGCTGGGGCTGCTGGGCTGAAAGGAGACTAGATGAGTTCTCCCCTTACTATTATCGGGCAGTATAGGTTTTCCCCTAGGTTCCCTTTAGCTCCTCTAAGTCTCCTCTAGCATCCTTAATATCCGAGATAGGTCCTCTGCGACACGTTTTTTTCTGTTTTAAATGCTTTGTTCCGTGCTGCATCTCGCTAGGCATCCGTTCTTGGGCATCGTTCCACGTCCGTCCGCGCTCCTCCCTGCATGCGAGTGGATGCGAAGTTGCGCAGGCTGCACAGCGGATGCCTAGGCGGATATAAACGGATGCTAATGGATGCATGAACGGAGGCATTGGATACATTTCCGCTCAAGAAGTTGTTTGAAGCAGATTCAAAACTTTCTGAAGCGGATGATAATAAACGGATGCTGGATGGATAGAGAGCGAAGCAAAATGAGGCGTGAAGTAAGAACGGATAACATCGTGTTAACATCAGATGGCAAGGGCTTATTTTGTCTATTTATATCCTCTTTCCATCCGTGGTGCGTGTGACAGGGGCTAATATAATGACCAAACTAAAGTAAGTAAGTACCTAAAACTAAATAAATTAGTTAATAGAACATTCCACTCCCTTTCATCTGAAAAAATTATTTGGAACTGTTTTCAAGTGTTAGGTACTTATTTGATCTGCCAAACCAACTTGATGGATATTTCTATCAGAGAACAATATATTTTTTGAAAAGTAAAGGGAACCCAAACGCTTTAAAAAATATTAAAAGAAAACATTGGGAAAATAAAAAAAAACTATTTTCGGCGAAACAAAAATTGTTTTATGACATTAAGAATCTTTTTTAATACAGTTGATATGTTGAAAATGATGATAGATTTACTCCTGTGAGCCCACAAAATATATGTTGCAAAAAAGGGTATTTTTACATCACTAAACAGGCACTGAGACCAAAAATAGAAAGAAGGGGAAAAGAGAGAGTGAGAACTTTACTTCTAAAATGTGCTATGAACTGTGAGAACAGGGATGGGCCCTAAAGACCTTAATAATAAAGTCCTAATCACAAAGGATAAAAAACAACACTAAACAAAGGACTATAAAACCAATGCTGTCAACACTGGCAGGTAAGCCTCACTGAGAAGTAATATACACACAGGCACAACGACACAACGACTACTATATATGTGCTGTGTGTGTGTGTGTGGTGTGTGCTGTTCATCTTCCCTTCGGGTATTATCCCAAATCAGTGTACGTGCTTTTAAAGTTGTACGCAACGATCTTCCAGCAGAAAACATCTGGCCATCCATCAGGCTCTCTGTATGGAGTTTGTGTCCATGTGGGATCAGGTTGTCTCACCACGCCCGTTGATTTTAAAATTTTGAAGGCTAGCCTACTCCTGATTGGTTGGGAAGTCTTTGGTCTGTGATTTATTGCGACTTTGGAGTTTTGATTTGATTGGTGTTTACTGGTTTCTTCCTGTCTGTTTTGTGGCTTTGATTGGCTGGCAACACCTCGTTCCTTATTGGAGGGCTTTCAGTGCATGCTTGGCCTTCGTGGGTGAAAGGACGGCTGTTATCTATTGCCACTGATAGATGGCAGGAATGAGACTTCATGCTGCAAACCGATTGTACAAAACTTTTAAAAGCAACTACAATGACGTGGGATAATACCCGAAGAGAAGATGAACAGCCACATAATAAGTCCCGCGAAAACTTAAAAAAACAAATAAGGCATATACAAAGATTCCCTGTGCATCATGCCAGAGTGTCACATACATTGGACAGACCATTAGAAGAATAAGTACCACGCCTGGATGAACACAAAAATGCAGTAAAAAAGCCTGGGACACACCTCCTCACTAGTCCAACACAAGACTGACATAAAACCACAGGTCACCAACATCAACTTCAGGAATGGCACTAAAAACCCTAGCCACTATAGAAAACACCATGCCGAACCAGCAGAAGTCATCAGAGAAAGCCATAAGAGATTGAAAAAAGACCCTAACAGCCATGATTAGAGAGATGATTCCAGCAGGCGACTGTCCATCCATTTGGAAGCCTGCCACTCGTCAATAGAAAAGATCTCCACACCACAGGCCAGGCAAACACACTGGGCCACAAAACAACTCCCTCTGGATAGCTCCAACTAAACACCCCCCACCAGGCACCCAGGTGAAACCCAGGCCTTGGCTGATGGAAGTAAGCAGGCATCCATCTCACACGGAGCCAAGACTGCATTGGAAAGCCTCCAACACAAGAAAACAGAGTGTTGGCCGAAAGCAATCACAAGCACAAACACAAGACATGCAAGAAACACAGCAAACACGCAAATCAATCAAACATCCAAGTCCATATGAACACAGACCCAGGTTAATAGCACAATCAGAATAGGACCAGCGCTCTAAATTTGGAAATACACGAACGAGAACTGCGAAGACACACCTTCCATACAAGGCCTAGCATGATAGGCAGATTGAAGAGTTTCTTGCTGGAAACACGTTGCTCAAACATGTATAACAAAGACTAAATTGAGCTACAACTTTAAGCAGCAACTACCAATGACGTGAGATATACCCGAAGGAAGCTAAAACAGCAACAAAATGTAAGCTACCCGCGGAGAGTTTAAAAAAATATATATATATTATATAATATATATATTGCCAGTTCAGCTCCTTTTGAACTCAGTACATATCCTTCAAACTCCAATTCTTGCCGACTCAATACGAACTCAAAACCAGAAAGCCTGCGATGCATGGCAGATGAGTCTTCTGCCTGAAACATTGCTACAACTATAAAATGCACTACAATGATGTGGGATAATACCGAAGGAAGCTGAACTGCATTCATGTAAGCTACTCCGCGAAAAACTTTAAACAACAAATAATATAATAATATATATATATAGTATATATATATAATATATATATATATATAATATATATATAATATATATATGTGTGCTGTGTTGTGATGTGTGTGTGTTGTGTTGTGTGGTGTGTGTGTTTGCTGTGTATGTGTCGTGTGTGTATACATCAACACATACACACAACACACACACATATATATGCGCTTGGCTCCAAAGAAAAATGGGCGGCTATCATTTATATAGGACTCCACAGACCTGTCAAATTATCTGGAAAGCCTTGCAGATCACAAACAAAAAAAAAAATTCTCCACCAACAAAGCCAGACAACACACACCTGGGCACAAACAGACTCCCCTGACAAAACAGACCTCCCCTCCAGTCACAAACACACCCCAACCATCACCAGCCAATGAAACCAAGTTCCTAAATAAATGATGCAGTCCATTTTAATCGGAGGCCAAGCTGCACAAAAGTATCCCAATACAGGAAACAACAATGTTGCCACGTCAATCAAAGACAAAAAAAAAGCCACAAAACAGACAGAAGATATTAATAACACAATAAGCAGAAACACAGCAAACAAGACATATAAACACAGACCAAGACTCCCAAAACCCAATCAAGAGCGAAGAAAAAAGCCATTCTGGCAAGCAAGAGTAGGCTAGCACCAAATTTAAAAACAGAAATGGCTGTGAGAATCTGACTCCAATGATGAACACAATACAGAAAGCCTGATGATGCCAGAGAAAATTCTGCCGAAACGTTGCTATAGACTTTAAAAGCACAGACATACGAATTGATCGTGGGATTAAGTAACCGAAGGAAGCTTAAACAAGCCACACACACACACGAACACACCTTGCCACACGAAGACACAGCCCGCGATTGCACACACACACACCAATCACAACACATATTATATATATATATATATATATATACACACCCTTCCTAAAAGGCCTGTAGGGAGTGTGCATAAGTGCACCAATCATGCCTACCATCCCTGTCCCATTGGTTTTTATTTTTCTTATAAGTATCTATCTCATGTATTCAAAAACTATATTTATTCTTTTACCTGTATCTTGTAAGCAATTGATAAATTAAATGAAATGTAAATATATAATCAGGCAGTAAACACCACACTCATTTGATTGATATTATTTAGTTGGATAATGAAACATCTACAAGAAAAGAACCAAACTCAGAAAACTCCAAGGATTCCATAGTTCTATCCTGAGCTAAATAATTTTTTTTTTCTATTGGAACCACATATGGATGTCAAATGCTTCAGAATGGGAGAAATTTGCATGTACACAAAACTTTGTCAAGGAACCATTTTTTAAATGCATGAATCCTTACAACAGCTTGTCCGGCCCACCACTGTCAGATACAAACCTCCAATAAGCTGCACAGCTGTATGAAAAACAGCTCAAAAATGATTGAAAAATGAAAAGCTAATGATTCACTAGCCACCATCATCTCATCCTTCTGCCCAGCTTTCCTTAGGATGAAGAAAGCAGAGTTGTCAATAGGAGCTCAGCTCCACTGCTCACATTCTCTCTCATATTATCTGAAATGCTTGCTCTGATGTTTGTCTTTGGCATTTTGGCTTAATTAAGTGCATCTAAAGCAGCACACATTCAGAAGAGCCCAATTGCTCTCTGTGGTATAAGTACAATTTGGCTGGCCAGGCTAATGTTCTCAGCAGCCCCTCAAAGCAGCCCCTTTGCCCAGGCAGAGCATCTCCTCTTGCTTCTCTATGGAAAAAATAGATGCATATTGGCGAACACGTCTGAAAGCCAAGATTACACACTGGAAGGCCTGCCTTTTTAAAATCTGCACATGTTGTTTTGATTGCATGGTTGCACCAACTCTCTTCTTCCTTAAGCCCCTCCCTAGCACTCCTTGAAATAGTGATACTTAATTTGCAATCACATTTTCAGTGACTGTTTTGATCGATAACACTAGAAAGAGTTTGAAATTGTGTTTTTAAAAACCACAACGTTAAAAAAAACAAAGCATTTCTTGTTAATCCTTTCTAAAACACTGATTTTTATTGTGCTTTTGGCTGACTGATTGCTTCAGCAGTTGCGGTTGCTACTGTTCCGTGTCTGAGGCCCTCTGAGAAGGATTAATGCAATGAATTGGATGCCCTGTTCCAGGGAGTATTTCTGCTAAAATTAGTTAAAAGAAGAAAAATAAATATCTGCTTTCCCTCAATTGAAAATGCCTTGATTCCTCAAACCAAACCTAGATTCATCAAACCTTATTCCTTTTGAGGGCTAAATTCAACGCCTGAATGCAGGCAAATATCTAAAGCAGAGCTAAAGAAGTTTAGTCCTTGTCCTAGTAAGTATGATGTAAATCAGTACAGTGTAAAACCTATTGGTCAACAAAGCCTGTGTTTAATTTGATCAAAGATGGTCCCGAATACAAAGTTAATTCCCATATCAGTTTGTTTTGTATGGTTTGTTTTATATGGTTCCAGTACTGACCTTCATGTAATTAAACAGTATTTGCTCATCATTTCACTTTTAAACATTTGAATATTCTTTCAAGGCATAACAAGAAATATTTCACATTTCAATTCTTTGGAGTTGTTATGAAATACTCCATATTTTCTAATGTATACTTTCACTTGATTTCATTACTGGAAAAAGAATTGGCTTTCTTTTAAAAAGCTGATCCTTGTTAGGAAATAAATTTTCTGGTCCCTGAATATCTGGCAGATATAGTGAGCTTGTATACAGTTGACATTCCTGATTGAGATAAGGTTGATACTGGGTATACTGATACTTATATGATTTGCCTCTATAGGCAAATACTGCCAGTAGGAATAGGGAATGGACACAAACCAAAGAGACTTTAGGTAACATTGAAAGGAGAGAAGAGGAGTAAAATATTGGGCCAAAGTTCTCATTCTCTAACAATATTTATTGTGCCTATAAAGGCGTCTTCATTTTTGCCAGACTGCTGGTAACATTCAACTGTGAAACTACTGGTTTTTTTTCAGACAGAGAAATGTCTTCAATGGTCTTGGCAAGAGAAGGTGATGAACAGGGTTTATGGGAATAAGTTCTTCATGTTCACTACAAGTTATGGCCCTTATACAGACAACAGATAATCAGAGTTGGAAGGGACCTTATAGGTCATCTAGTCTACCCCTGCCCAAGGGGGAGACCCTATACCATTTTTGACAAATGGCAGTCCAATCTCTTCTTATAGGTCTCAAGTGATGGTGCTCCCACAACTTCTGAGGACAGTTTTGGCTGATCTTGAGAAGCTAAACAGAATTGGCCTTCTTGCATGATACGTGGATATGAAAACAGTAAGAAGTTTTAAGTTGAGAAGTAGAAAGAAAATAAAACAAATACTGGAAAAATACAATAGCAGCCTAAGTATTGTCAACAGAGATGTCTGCAGGGTATGGTTTAAAAAGTCAAAATGTTGTTGTATTGATGCAAATAAAAAATTGCCAATTTTTTTATGTCCACACATAAATGCATGTATGTATGACACACATTAAAAAACACCTGAAGTTTCACTTGTGCCATTTCAGCTGCAACTTTGCCATTTTTTCCCCCACACCTGATTGTTAAGGAACCGACATATAATGACCAGGAGTCCATCTTTTATACCATGAGATATTTCATACAATTATATAATGAGATATTGGTAACAACTCCTTTATAAAAATGTCTCAAAGCCCAAATTATGACAAGGTGACAGAGGTAACCGAGTACATTTCTTTGTTTTTGAGATGAAATATTGTTCTGCACTCCATTCTTTTAATTTTCATTGTACTGGAGTACATGGTAAGTGCCTTGTTATAACTGCATTAAAATAATTTCTTTTCAGAATCTAACAGGGATTTAACTATATGCAAGTTTATAAAATATTTAATAGATGGCACCTTTGATCTTTAACTACCCAGATTAAAAGGGGAGGTAGGAGGAATCGTGCAGTCATTTCTTTTGGAAATGAAATTCCAAGCCTGTGAGCTTAAAAGTTTCAAAATACAGAATGCAGCATTGGCCACCAGAGGTCTCTCTTGGAACAGCTTTCTTTTGAATTAAAGGAAGGCTCCTTTAAATATTTTACTCAAAAGAACAGTTTTAGCTTTTTGATTGGAATTCCTCCCTTTAACTTATGCCAGAGAAAGATATAATGCCTCCTTAACCAGTTCACCTGCTGATGAGTAGATGTTGGCTTGACTGAATGAATCATCTTGGATATTTTAATACACAATGGGTAGACTTTGGCACAGAAGTCTGAGCTTTCACCCTGATTTTCCAAAGACTGAATATTCTGACCAGAGAAAAACAATACAGTAAAAGTGCCTCACTGTTGAGAGACAGGCAGCGTGAGACTTTCAGCTCCACTGAAAATGTTTAAGATTCAACATATACTTAGATCCTGTAATTGCAAGCACAAACCCTTTTTGACTCCTCTTCAAAGAGAAAGGTTGAGTGCATCATGATGATTTTACTTTACCCAATTTTTGTAAAAATGAATTGGAAATACTCTATTGAAGGCACACATTTATCTTTTATTAAAAATAGTTATAAGGTTTATTTCAGTGGGCAAAGACAGCTGAAAGTATGTAAAATAGACAGGATGGTATAAGTCATACTTTATTTCACTGTGTATATGACCAGATCAAATATGCATAACAGGAAATCATCATTGCTTAGTATCTGAAGCTATCTGGAATCATTGAATCCCCCCCTGCTAGATTAGGATTTGGAATTATTCTTCTTAGTCAGCAAATCCCTTTGCCAAGTTTTGGCAGGAACATTGTTTCATGTAGTTTATTCAAGTTATGATCATAGAGCAATCAGACAAAAAAGAGATAAAGGCAAAGAAAAAGTATGCCTTCCAGATAAAACAACCAAGAAAACTAAACCATGCTACAGCCTTGCATATATCTATTAGAAATGTGGTTCTGCTGCAGAGCAGCAGGTACATTTTTCAAAGAAAGAATAGGATGAAGGAAATATGGGACAAGTTAACAGGGTTCCTGAAAAAACTTACCTTCGAATACCCCAAGCCATGCATTATTTTAAGGGTGATTTTAATGTCAGCTGATGATAGATCAGTTTATTCTCAGGAGAAAGCAATTTTTAGACTCAGTGAAGTTAAGATGACCTGCACTTAGCATGGCTACAGTACCCTGGTGGGTTATTTACTTTTCCCAATATTGTGTTTCCAACTTTACATCTGAATTAACATTGCCAATACCATAAACTCCAGCTAACAGGATTCCAAGGAAAACTGTGATGTTGGTGTCAAACTAAAATTATCTGCAAATGTTGGCCTGATGCTTTCATCACTTCCAAAGGAGAATCCAATTTTTTTTTTTTGTTCTTCTACATCTCCACAAACATGGAACATATTTTCTGAGCCTTGTCTGAATCTACTTAAAAACCTCTGTTGGTGAATCAAATCAGTTATCAGTTTAAGGCAGGGGTGTCAAACTCAAGGTCCGTGGGCCAGATCCAGCCCATGGACTGCTTAGATATGACTCGCCGGGCCACCCTGAGTTCAGGGTGGGGGCGGGGGCAGCACAATGGTTTCCTGCAACCCTCTGACAACAAAAACTCCATTTTTGCTGGGAGAGTGCTCGGGCCACCACAGGCACTCCCGAGATGGCTGACATCAAGCTGGCCATGCCCCCCCCAACCATGCCCCCTACTTCTCCCGAAGGTCAAACACAATCCTGATGTGCCCCCCCCCGTGAGATTGAGTTTGACACCTTGGTTTAAAGAGTTATGAAAGTTAAACAGTTTTGTAGTCTACATCAAAGGTAGGTTGTAGCATTTTTGTCTTGGATACTACAGGAAAATTTCAGTCAGGGATAAAGAGAGGTAGAAAACCTAACTGAATATCTGAATAACTGAACAAATATCTGAATATGGATTCCCATAAGTGCATACAAAATTGCCCTTTCCCTCCAGAGATTTTCATTTACTTGCATGGAATTAGAACATTTATGTGCAATACAAAGCACAACTCTTCAGTAATTTGGATTTTCTCAACATTCTGATACTGAGTGGATCAAAACCAGCAGAGGAAAACCCCTTTCTTTAATACAGAAATCCAGTATCAAGAGAAGAGGTTGGGGTGGGAAGGCACAGTTGAATAATTGTCCTCTGGGCCTCTTGAAGTTTTAAAAAGCCCCTGGAGAGACCCTTTTATTTCAGCCCTGAGTAGGTATTATGAAAGATCAGCTGGGGTTCAGCAAAGGAAGCTAGGAGCTAATATTCAAAGACTCAATCTGCACCCATCCACATTATTTCACTATTTTATTAACAATGGCAACAATTGTTTCTTTTGTATTCCAGAGCTCACCAAAATACATATTAATGCTATTTCCTTTCTGAGTCTTTCAGCACAATCTATTATTCTTTCTTGAAAAAGTAAGAAGTCTTCTTGGCCTATTTGTAGTGCTCAGTTATTTATGTTAAGGGTGACTTTTGTACCATTTCTCACATGTGAAGAAAAAGAAATCAAAATAGCCAATATTTTTTCTCCCTAATCCCCCTTCTCCCATCAAGATTTTTGGGGTTTGCATGTACATTCCTTCTTGGAAGGATGTTACTTATTGTTTTCCTGTTTTCTTTTATCTTGCCTAATTATTCTGCTATACTTATTATCTATTTTTTTCCTTTTCTAGCCACAAAAAGGGCAGAAGGAACAATCTTGGGAAAATCTTAAAATTTTTGCCATGTCACACTTTGAACTATACGGCTAGAAACTAGCATTTTAACATAAATGAAAGCTGAGATATTTAGCTAAGGAATATGTAACAAAGGAATTTATATGAATAACTAATATTTAGAAGAGAGAGCAGTATTAGCATCAAGCATAAAAAATTGAATAAACTGGGTAGGCTTTTAAAATTGTCTTTTAAATAGCTATTCTGGGGCCCATACTTCTAGGATTCCTCCAAGGTGCCCCAAGGACAAAGGATTCTTTGAAGTTTTTTGAATCAGTTATTTGCAAGATTCTGTTGTGATAGTTAATTTCAATGAAAGTCATTTTAGCCTTCCTGTGGAGCTGATTTCCAGGTCTGGTCTACCTAGTGGAGCTGACTTCAGTCCTGATTTTGTTGGACTTTTGCTTTATTCCTATAGCTCAGAAACATTAGGGAAGTATGTGTCTTCCAAATGTTTCCTTGTCCTGGATGTAAAATGTGTTGAATCTCTTTTGCCTAGACCAGTGATGGCAAATGTTTTTGTTGTGGTATGCCAAAAACATGCGCATGCCGGCACCCACAATGCAATGTGGGGGGGCCTGTGCATGCATGTGCAACATCCCCACCCTGCCCCTTTACCTGCACTTTACCTGCACATGCTTGCCAGCTGATTTTCGCCCATTTGAGGCTGTTTTCGTCCTCCCGGAGACTCAAGGTAAGCCTCTGCAGCCTTGGGAGGCTGAAAAACGGGCCTTCCGGAAATAATGGAGGTGCCCATTTTCATCCTCCAGAGGGCCTCAGGAACCCAGTGGAGGCAGTTTTTGCCCTCTCAGAGGCTCGGGGTAAGCCTCTATAGCCCTGGGGGCCCGTTTCAGCACTTTCAGTTCCGGAAGGCCCATTTTTTTTGTCTCCTGGGGATGCAGAGGTTCCCCTTGAGCCTCTGGGAGGGCGAAAACAGCCTCAAACTGTCCAAAAATCAGCATGCACATGTGCAATGCTGGTAATTTTGACTGGGGCTCACATACCTACACAAATGGCTGTGCCATAGGTTCACCTTCATGGGCCTAGGCAATGGTGCCTATATATTTCTGCCAAGATTGTCTTCCTCGCTCTACCAGCTCTTTACCTGTCCCAGATTAGAGTGTTATTTATGCCAGACTTAGTATGTATAAATAAATGCTATTATTTTTCTTTTCTGCTAATTATTCAACCTAAGAACTATTTTAATATAAGTGATGATGATATTAACCATAGAGTAATGTCTGATTCTTGGTGATTTTATGGTAAATATCATAAAATCATAAAAATGGTCAATAAATATACCTTGCCTAATATTCTAATCCTCAACCACAGTTTTTTCTTAGTGACACAGAAAGATGAATTACAACAAGCTGCTAATTGTGACACATAATTCAGATAACCCACACTGGCTAGCAATAAGTCTCTAAGTTCTTTGGGCAGATGTTTGATCTGGAAATCTTAGTATTTGAATCTGGAATCTTTTATAAAAATCACAAAGATCTTTATTAGAGTTGGTTCTTCTCAATCTAAGGAAATAAATTAGTGTATTCTGCTTTTAAAAAGTTCAGTTTAGTAAAGGTTTATGTAAAACTAAAGTTAGAAATCATGAGTCAAGATTTTTCCAATGTTTTAAAAAGATCAGGGGTCGGGGGGAAAGTCAGAAATTAATGGAATGGTGTGTGTGTGTATATGTGTGTAAGTGTGAGTGTGAGTATGTGTGTGTGTGTAATAAAATATAACATCACACGGGACAGAATTATACTGGGTAGATCCCTAGGATTGTTGCATTCACACTGTTGCAATCACTCTATGTTGGTGGTGCCAGCAGATAGTTAGAAATTTGCATTGTAACTTGGGAAAGATTCCTTTTTGCCAAAATCCTATGAAAAGTGTAGAGCCAGGATTATTCCAACCCTGGAAGGGCTTGTAATCCATGACAAAAACTAGTGGAAACCCAGTTGAGTCGACATCTCTCCCTACCCCTGAACAGCCTCTTATATAATGCCTGGCACTTGATAATAAGCAAGTTATAAAACCAATTACATTTAAATAAACATAAATCAATGCTTCCAGAGTTGTGAAATCCTATATAAATATATAAATATTGGAAACTAGGAAATTGTTCAAAAAAATGAGATTTTTAGAAATGCAAGTAGAACTGAAAAACTAAAGCCACAATTAAATTTAATTTATTTCTTTTTCTCCCCTTCCACACCCTACATAGTTGTACTGATTTCAGTTTTATGCATTTCTCTATATATACTTTTTTGTACGAGAGTTAAATCACAGCACAGTCTCAAATGGAGCTTGGAAGCAGGCCTGGCTTTCACTAGATTTTAACATGTCAAGCAGGCTGAGAATATTGCTCTTTTAATGCTGCTTTTGAAATCTTGGGCATTTTTACTGCCATAAACCTTCTAAAATGGCCTTTGCAGTAGTGATAGAATAACATAAGCCCACATGCTTCATTTACAAAATCTTGGCAGAAATACATAGGAATATTAAAGGACAATTGACTTTAGCAGCCAAGGCTGTTAAATCATCCACAAGCTGTCATCAAGAATTGAAATCCACCTGCATATTTTTGGTGTTATGTTTGGCTGTCTAATCAAAACAATATGTAAACTGTTGGCAAGTAGAAAGGTAAACCAAGCCAACATTGTTTACAAGTTACATCTGTGTTCCTGGAGATTTTCTGAAAAGCCAAAGGAAAACACAAAAATAGCATTGCAATGAAGCAATGTCTTTGTTCTGGATGTAAATTCTCCACACATCACAAGTTATTTCTTTACTTGCATATCTTTTTTCCTCACCTCCTCTTCAGCTCTTCCATCAACCTTGAATGAATTTTCTCAGTTAGGGCATCTTACATATGCACCTCTAGATTATCCCTGTCAACATAAAATACCAACATCAAACTGTGATTGTAAATGAAGGAGAATTCTATGTACCCACTATTTCTAAATTCTGATGGATTTGAGTCTGCTCTCACTCACAATCTGCTAAAGGCCCAAAGGCTGAGTTAGGCAAAAAGATGGCAATATTCTTTGTGATGTTCCCTGTAGCAATTATTCTTCATGTGACTCACAGGTAGGTGATACTAATGCCCAAACATCTCACTCCTAGAAATACAAGAATAAATGGTCATATTTTAACAAGAATAGTACAATTCTTCAAGAGCTTAGGAAATATAAAGTCTGCCCTCTGTGCCACAGTATTTTATTTTTCCAATACCAGCAAATTTCATCTTTGTTTAGATCTAGGATAATGCAAGGACTTCCTGCTACTGTAGGTTGGTAAAGGTGATGCAAACTGGGCTTTTAACATCCTAGAAACAGTTTCTAAAAACAAGTTCACAAAATCTGATTTTTTTTCCAAAAAAATATTGTTATTTATCTCTGATGGTTTTTATACTGTGATATGACTTTAATTGTAATTTTACTTGTAAACTGCCCAGAATAACTTTTTGTGACTATATACATTTGCTAAATAAATAAATAGATACATAAAATCCAACTCCTTTACAGGGTTACTATTAGCAATACTGTTAGCACTCCTGATATCGAGGTGCAACTATTTTTTGCAAATATTGCTGTAATTTTATGGATGTATAAAGAGAGAAACTCATGCAGGGTTCATGCAAGGTTGATTCAGCCTTCCTTCCTTCCACAGTCAGTAAAATGAGGACCCAGATTGTTTGGGGCAATATGCTGATTATGTAAACTGCTTAGAGAAGGATGTAAAGCACTGTGAAACAGTATATACGTCTCAATGCTATTGCTATTAATGTTGTAATATGCAGGTGGAAGGGGTTTTTATCAGTTTTTAACTGTTCCCTATTTGTTAGTATAACGATGAGCATCTATACTTTCTATTTGGCCATTGCCAATACAGGACAGACACTGCTTCCAGAATGCAGAAACAGAAAATTTGTCATCCCACCACTCCCTGATGTCTTTCAGCTTCAGTTCAAAACTGCTCTTGTTGAACTGGAGCTATTTTAACCCCTTCAAAATGGTTTGTATCCAGCACATCTCTTCTAGTAGCAATTCCAGTTACAACTTCAGGTACTCCTTTTCCAGCAGGGCTGGTCACTACTCCGTTCAGGCATTTCATCCTGTGCTGCTAGGCTCAAGATTTTATAATCTTGCAATGGATCCAAGGATGGCTGATAAATCAAGGATCTAGTCTCCGATTGCCCAAGAGTACACTAATGTCCAGGCTGGGTGAACCATATTTTATCATCTCCTGCTCATAATTCTGCAAATATTCCCTTCCCTTTCTTTTCTATACAGTTCACTTCTTTAAGTTGCAATGTAAGAAGTTTCCTTCTTTGCTTCTATGAAGCTAAACTGTTCAACCATGCTGTCATTTCTTCTATTCATACTATTATAGAAATTGATAAAAGATTTAATAGTATGAATAGAAGAGATGACTCCACCAGACTATCAATCATCTGGAAGCCTGCACTCACCAACAATAAAATATCTATACCACAATCCAGGCAAGCACCTGGACACAAACAGAACCGCCCAATACCTCCAGCCCAAACACGCCCCAGCCACCTACCCAAATAAAATCTAGCTTCCTAATAAATAATTATTGGCCATTCACAAGAAACCAAGCTGCACTAAGAAACCCCAAATGCACAAAGCACAATATTGCCAACCATCAAGAACACAGCAACTCGAAGACCAATAAAACAGACCAAGACTCCCAGCCAAACAAGATGAGGAAAAAACCATTCAAATAAAGCAGAAAGCCAGCACACATAATTCAAAACAAAAACCAGCTGCTAAGCTTGAACACCAAGATTAAAAAGAACCCAATACACAAGCTTGAGGGTGGCAGATGAGATTCTGCCGAAACATCGCTATAGTCTATAATAAAAGCAGCAAAATTAAGATGTGGGAAAATACCCGAAGACCTAAATACCATTATATATACAATTGTTTGGGTATTTTTCCACGTCATTATAGTTGAGCTTTTAAGTTGTGCAACGTTTCGGCAGAATCTCATCTGCCATCATCAGGTTCTGTATTGTGAAAGATAAAAATATAGAAACTAGACGAGAAGATAAGTACAATCCAACAAACAGTAGTATAGACGAACATAAAATGAAAAGCAGTGAGGCAAAGGTCGAACAAACAGATAAGAAAATAGAATCAAATAGAACAGAAATTAATGGGAGAGAACAGGAAATTAAGAGAGGCAATTGCATATTTGGAGATGGAAAAGGCTGATTTCAGAATGTAACAGAAGAAAGTGGGGAGGACTTGCCCAAATTAATGGCAGAACTCATAGCAGAAGCATTACAAAAAGAGGGCCAAGAGGTTCAAGGGAAATCAGCGTGGTATATAGAATATATACCAACTATACAAAGACGTTTTAGACTTCCAAGAGAGATTCATATATGATTCTCAAAGAAACAACTGAGAGATAAGATATACAGTGACAAGAAGATGAACTGCTGATAAAGAGGCAGAAATTGTTAAGTTGAAACAAATTCCAAGAAGAATAAGGAAACATAGAAAGAAATATAGATTCTGGCCGCGCAGCTGAATAAGAATAACATCCTGTTCAAATGACTCACCCCAGAGGAAATGTAATATCATGTAGGTAGGAATAAAAAAATTTAAAATAGACAGTATAGAAAAAGCGAGGGAATTCTTTGAACTGTATGTTGTATCAGGAGAGACCAAAACAGCAAAGAGAAGTGGAAAGTAGAGCCAAGAAGAAGATCGGGGGAGGAAAGAGAAATAGAACAAGAGGAAAGAGAGCAAAGAAATGGAAGAGAGAAGGTGTAAACACGAGACACCAAACAAGAGCAAACAAGTTTCAACAAGAAACAACTACAGAGTAAGATGGCGGAAGAAATCAAATTGATTTCCATTAACATCAATGGTTTAAATTCACAAATTAAGAGGAAAAATATGATAACTAAATAGAGAAATTGACTTAGATATTATATGCCTTCAAGAAACACATATTCAGAAACATCAAAGTAAACTGTTAGAAGCACCAAAGTTAGGAGATATACATATCTCTAGCCCAAACAAAAAAAGAGGGGAATAGCAATATATATTAGAAAACATTTACAAGCAAAACAGGAATAATTGGAGAGATAGTCTTGGAGTGAATGATATCATGGATACTGTCTGGATGCTTGACACAGGTAATGCAAGACAAGGAGGGTAGGATTTGATGTTAGAAGTTTAATATATTATAAGAAAATGTTTATTGACAGTGGATATATGTGCCAAATGAGAACACAAGAAAAAAATTTATAACAAAACTATACAGAAAATATGAGAACATATGCCGATGGTGATTTCAATGCAATAGCAAATTTAGGAAAAGATTACAATCATATGTGAAATCCAGGGAAAAAAAGGAAAAGGAAAACATATCAAAGTATTCTATCAAATGGTGGAAGAATTAGAGATATATGGAGAGAAAGAAATTCAGACCAAAAACAAGTAATACTTACTATTCAGCACCACACACATCATGGTCAAGATTGGATATGTTATGGAAAAATGGGAAATGGAACGTAATATAAAAGAAATAGAAATTGAATCTAACACATGGACGGACCATAATCCCATTAAAATAATTTGGAAAGGATTAAAAAAACAGAAGATGGATGCTAAACAAGGAGATCCTAAAAGAAAAAGAATGTGTTAAGATGATGGAAAAGAGGTTCTTTCTGAAGAAAAAAAAAACAACAACAATCACAGTTCCAAACCTATGGGACAACTAAACCATATACAGGGCCTAGCAATTTATACATACAATACACATAGTTATAAGAAAAAAAAGGAGAACGATCCAAACTACTAGATACTCTTAAGGAGTTAGAAAAAACAGCTAAGAAACACACACATAATAAGACAGCAATACGGAGAGGATAATGATTAGACATAATTGAATATGTTAGCACAGATGAATGGTTACAAGACATGAAAAAAGATAAAACAGAATTTATTTTGAAACACGTTGAATAAACCGGAAAGGTGGCTAGCCTATAGACTTAAGAAAGAAAAAGAAAAAGAGCATCCCACAGATTGAAGGACGGTGATGGTACGCTACATACATCAAACTGAAAAGAAAAACATGTTGTTAAAAGTATTTTTGAGGAATTATATAGTAGGGAAGACGTACCAAAGGGAAATATCCAACAGAGCTTCGAAGGAAAAGGGCTTACCTATAATCCTGGAAGAGGATAGAAGAGAGTAACACGAGAGAAAATAACATTAAGGAGACTGCCAAGAGCGGGCAATCCTTGAAAAACAGAAAAACAATAAAGACACCGGAACTGGATGGTCTCCCAGGGGAACTGTAATAAAATGCTCAAGAAAATAGAAAATGCAATTATTAGAACTCAAAATAATGAGGTACTGATGGACAGCAAAATTACCTAAGTCATGAGGGGAGACATACATAACACTGATCTCCCAAAAGAAGATTTGGACCATCAATTAATTCAAAATTATAGGCCCATATCCTTTTAATGTTGATTATAAATATTTATGTCCATAATGGCAGACAGATTGAAAAAAAACCCTTAATCAGATCAATATGGATTTGGAGCGACCAAAAATGGATTCTTACCAAATAGACAAATCAAAAATAATACCAGAATAGTATTTTGAATATAATAGAATAATATGAAGCAAACCTAGGAGAACAACTGGGCAGTGGTCTTCCTCGATGTTGCAAAAGGCATTTGAGAATGTTATTGTGGCAGTTCAATAATACAATAATTAAAAAGAATAGATTTAGCAATATGATCAACAAGGGAGTAAGGCAATGATGCCCACTGTCATCCCTTTCTCTTTAGTCTTACCTTAGAAAACTTATTGGAAAACATTAGAAAAATGTAGAAAAATCAAAGGGGCTTTATTAATTAAAAGGAGCACTATAAGGTGCAGGCATTGCCGATGATATAAGTTTTTTTTTTCTGGAAGATCCAGAGGATACAGGAAGTAAAATTAATAAAGGAAATAGAGGAATTTGGCAAGGTCACAGGCCTTAAGATTAATAAAAACAAAACAAAATTATTGACTAAAAATTTAAAAGATAAGCCAAAAAAAAAAGAATTCGAAGAAAAATTGGGATTAAACAAAGTGTGAAAAAGGGAAAATTTAGGCATTTTGGTTTACAGCAAGATGCTCTTCAATCAAAAAAAAGATAACTATGATCAAATTAATAATACAAATAAAAAAAAGATTGGAAAACGTGAAGGAAATTACAACTATCACTATTGGGAAAATTGTTGGCAATTAAAATGTTTACCCTACCAAAAAATACCTAATCTTTTCAAACTGAACCAGTAAGATTGGATAAAGCCTTTTTTAGAGAATTAGATCGAATAAGTAAGTAAATTTGTTTGGGATGGAAAAAAGCCAGGAAATAAAATGAAATTGTTTCAGCACAAAGAGAAAGGGTGCGCTTTGGACTCCTGACTGGGAAATGTATTATCAGGCTGCGGCTATGGTATGGATTAAAGGATTGGAATCAACCCTGGAAAATAGAAAGAATATTGTCAATAGAGGGTCACCGACGTGCAGAGAACGGTGGCAAAGTTTCCTATGGGATGGGAATGTACACAACATGCATATTTTCAGAAGACACATGATTAGAGATTCATTAATTCCAGACATGAACAAGATTAAAAAGAATCATTATACTAAAATACCGAACTGGCTTGTCAATTATGGAATCACAAATCTACCAAATGCAATGGATCTGGGGAAAAAGAGGAATTACACAAGACCTATTGACACACAAGGAAGATTAAAACCGAGACAAGAATTACAGCAACAAAACATAAAGATAGATTGCCATACACAGGCAAATTCAGGTGAGAATATTAGAAGAGGACAAAGAACAATTTGGTTTCTGCATGGGAAAAGCAAATAGATAAAAATCATACAAAGAAATGGAAAGAAAATGATTCTTTCAAGAATATATAACTTTTGACTAGATTTTTAAAATGGAAGAGGAGGTGGTGAAAGAGACGATGGTGTATGGATGAAAAATGTTGGCTACAATATAACCTGGAAAATTGGGAGAGAATGTGTGGATCAAATATACACACTAATTACATCCACAGCATACGAAGGAAAATCAAGACAAAAATGTTTCTACAGATGGCACCTTCCCCCCCCCGCTAGATTGGCAAAATGTTTATCAGACCCAACATTTGTGGAAATGTAAGAAGAAGGCACCATATTTCATACCTGATAGACATGCCAGGAAGTGAAAAAAATAGTGGAAACAATTAGGACAATGGATAGAAGAAATCATGAATCAGAAAATTGATTTAATCCGGAAACTTTTTTTATTTGGTATAATAACACAAAAAATGCAATAAAACAGATATATATATTAATATTACATATATTAAACAGCTGCAAGGAAATTCATTACGCACTGGAAGGAAAAAAGGGTTCCACCGGAAGGCATGGTTATAAAAAAAATAATAGATTGTATAGAGATGGACAGGTAATGATGAAAATAAAAGACAGAGAAGATTCAATTTATTATAGGGCCTGATATGCCTGGTATGAGTGGTTTAGAAATAAAAAGAAAATAAAATGGCAGTTTGGAAAAGAAAGAGGGAATATGTAAATATGTAAATATACCATGGAGAAGATTGAGATGTAAGGATAAAAGATACTGATTTATAACAAGAGTAAGATGTAATGGTAAAGAAATAAGTATATACTGAAAAATGTGAGGAGATGCAAAAGATGTCTTGATGTTGATAACAGTGTATAAAGTTTTATTTTATGTTTTTAAAATTTGGAAACTTAATAAAATTTATTAAAAAAAAAAAAGAAATTCAGACTTAAGCCATTGAACAGCAACAATCTGTGCATGTTCTAACTCAGGTCTGTCCGGTGTCTTTCAATACTAGTTGAAAGAGAAATGAAGGTAAAGGAGGATAGCCACTGGGATGGCAGAATGCCTTGTGTTTTTCAATCAAGACCTTCATTGAGCTAACCCCTTCTTCAGCCAGATCTTCCTCTTTATTTCTTCACACTGAATTCAATATTTTGCTGGGACATCAGTCAACTTTGCTATTTGGGAGGCAGGCAATAAAACATATAGATACCTTACAGTCATTTTAGAATCCAGCTCCTGAGATTTTTATATTTTAAAAAAAGTTGATTTATCTTAAATATTTCTTCCTTTTCATGTCAAGAACTTCAAGGTAGCTTCACAGGCCTCCTCCTCAATAAATTAAAGTAAAATTGGAATGCTACAAGGCAAGTTATAGGACATTTTTTTAAAAAAAACAAACCCTTGAATTCTGTCAAAAGTCTTTTATGATATTTATTAAAATCTTAAGATTTCCCCATCCTATTGCAACTTTTTAAATCATTCCCCATTCAAGAAAAAAAATCCCAAACACCATGTTGTGAGCTGCAGTTGAAAATGAGAATGTCAAAAAGAATAGTGCTGCTTTAAGTACAAAAAGGGCCCAAATGAACTGCGGCCTCCCTTTTTAGTCTCCAGCTATTTGTTTTTACAGTGTTGCAAGTTTCTATTATAACACTTGCCTGCCTGAAAAACTCTGGAAAGACTTTGGTTTCCATGGTGATACTTTTCTTTTTCATACATATTTATCATTTAAAAAGCAGGAAACCCACCCTCATTTTTTTTCTTAAGTGAATGCTACTTTTAGCACTTAATAACCGAAGTCAGAGCTGATTTATTTTTTTGTGTCAGTGTGTCTTAAACATATCCCTCCTATCAATAAAACTCATGGAATGGCACAGTAATTTTCTTGTAAGTAGTTTATTTTAAACATGTCTTCAGAAAACATTCATTGGTTTCTTCTTCCCTAAACAGAAGTGTGTTCCCTTCTTAAACTCCTTTTCAATTAACGCTGATATTTGGCCAGGTTTCGAACGATTGCATCCTGATCATGCAAAACATCACCTTTAACCATATAACTGGGCACAGAAATGTCATTGATTTTCTCAAGGATTTTTAGTGAGTATTTTTTTTTAAAAAGACAATTATAGTTACTGCCTTTCTCATATGCAAACTGGCTTATGTTGGGATGTTGGAATGGATAGACTATACCAGCTTTAGATAGAACATCCATCAAAGGAGTGAAACCCTCACAGGGAAATTATTGAAGACTTTCTTTGAGATGATAGACAATTTGTACTAATAGACTCATGGATATATAAAAATGGAAATGCCAGAGAATATACCTTCTTTTCTGAAAGACATACATCTTTTTCAAGGATTGATATGATATGGATATCTAAAAATCTTTCAAATAAAATTCTGAAAGTGAATATCCTACCTAAATCTTTCTCTGACTATAACCCTGTGCTTTTGGCTTTAAGAGAAAGAGCTCCAATTTTAGATGGAGATTAAATGAAGCCATTGTCAACTCATAAATCATTCCTATGCGTATTTCCGAGTTGCCATAAGAAGGAGGGGGGAAGGCCTGAGGGAGCAGTGCAGCTGATGAAGGCCAGAAGCAAATTCCATGCTTATCTTGTGGAAACAAAGAATGTAAAATGGAAAAAACGTTTGGAGAGGGGACCTATCTCGGATATTAAGGATGTCTAGAGGATGCCTAGAGGATGCAAAGGGACACCTAGGGGAAAACTCTCCCTTGATCCCACCATAATGAGCAGGAAGGTGAGCAACACACTGAGGTAGTGATCACAAAGCGCAGGTGGGGGTGGAGGTCGAAGCAAAGGTGAGGGTACCGAGCTGGTCCCCATGCCCTGCACTGGCTTACCTGAGCATCCTGCAGCCAGGTCATTAACATCCTGACAACTGCCTCAGTTGGCAGTGAGGAGAGGAGCGGGGAAAAGAAAGAGGAAAAGCGCCTTGGCCCGACAGGCACGAAACACTGCACTACCACTACAGTGAGATAGAGGAGAGAGAGAGATCAACCTCTATTTGTTGTATGGGTGTGTGTGTGTGTGTGTGATAGAGAGAGAGAGAGGGAGAGAGGAAGGGAGGAGGCAGAGGGAGAGGGAGACCAATCTGATCCACTCTGGAGAGTTATATCCGCAGGGTTGGCGGCAGTGTGGTTCAATGCCTGGCCAGTGGGACACTTTTCATTGGCTCTTTCCGTCCTTCTCCCCCACTCCTCCTCCTTTTTCGGACAAAAACTACGTCTTTTCATCTGTCCATTGCAGCCCAGCACCTGAGATTTATTTTGACAGCAGTGGGGCTTGGGGATGGTCAATTCTGTTCACGGTGTAGCGGAGAAGGCAGAATGCAATTTCCCCCCAAAACCAGCCTAGCAGGGTTGGGTGGAAACCAAGTGGCCTTGAAGCAGTTGGAGGCACACCAACTGTAGCTGCCCCCACCCTGCCTCACTCACCCCCACCTACCAGAGACCCCTGAAATCTCTCCCTGTGAATGACTTAGCGTTCGCCATCACGGGCTCTAGGATCAGGAGGGATGGTCCTTGCTTCTTGCCTGATTTCTGTCTCCACTGCTCCTCCCTGTCTACAAACCTTTCTAATCCTGAAAAGCCTTGCCTGGACTGACTCTGCCCTTCCACAGTTTCCTCCAAGACCAACAGAGCTGCCTTCTTTATCTCTGTTGGTTGTTGTTCCAGATCATTCTCCCCCATAAGATTCAGACTCCAATGGGCCAGTGGTTGATACTCCCCAAACTCCAACCCAGCCCCCACAGGCACTACCCACATGATGTCAAGCTGGCCATACCCCTGGACATGCCCAGTTGGCCACATGTCTGCCCCAGAGCACAACCACAATACTGACCTGGCCTTCAAGAAATTAGTTTGTCACCCCGTTGTGAAGTTTTATAACAAATATGTCTTCGAAAAGTAGTAAATGTATCTTAAAGCCCATGTCACAGTGAACAATGGATGCAAAGAGGAGTAAAACGGACAAAAAACCTTGCATCCGTTCAAAACGCGATGTACTCACTGGCCTCCGTTTTTGCTTCCTCTCTATCCGTCCAGCATTCCGTTTATTGACGTTTCATCCGCTCAGAAAGTTTTGGGGCCTGCCAAACTTTTGCGCAGAAAATGTATCCAGTTCGTCCATTCTGCATCCGCTACGCATCGCTACGCATCCGTAACACATCCGTTACGCATCTGCTATATCCGTAGGCATCTGCTGCGCATCCGCGCAACTCCATCCGCTCAGATGCAGGGAGGAAGTGGAACGGATGTGGAACAAGATGCAGAACGGATGCAGAACGATGCAGCACACTTCCCAGATTGGTTCTTAGTGAACCAATCCATAAGTGGCCTTTTCGGCCAATCAGAATGAGGGACTTGGAACCTACAAGTTCCATACAGAACACAGAGGATTCCAGTAACACTTTAGGATCAAAAGTGGGTCAAGCAAGCTAGGTTTCAGTCAGAACTTTGGACTGTCTCTTCTTGTTCCAACTCCATTAACAAGGATGCAAGCACTTCATTTGGGAAATGTGAAATAATGGCCACCCAGTCGGACCACTGAGGGTGACCAAGCAGAAGGGTAAAAGACAGGCAGATGCAGTGCTATTGGGACCCAAAACTCAATGAGATAAGGACCAGGTAGAAAGAATGGCAATTCTTTTCAGGCAGATAATAGCTATTAATCACAGGGCCAGATACTATATTGACTTTGGGGATGTTTTCCACATATACCCTATCATCATCTTACAAACAAATGACCCATTACTCAAAGTGAGGCATAGTATTTATTGTTTAGACTACAGCAAAGAAGTCCTAGTATTCCATAAGGCTTGGGTATGTAGTGGTGTGTGGAAGACATTGCAAAAATGGTGGTTATATTTTTATATAATCAGGAACATAACAGCAACATTGACGTAGATATTTAAAACATAACATCCATGGAAAGTTTTCAGATCGCTCTGGGCCAACCCCCATGAAGATACTATATTCCAGCTATATTCTGGGAAGTTCATGCATCAAAAAATGCATGTTCTCTGTAACTTAATAATAACTGCAAGTTACAAGAGGTTGTTCTGCCATGAACAAATATCACTAAAGTTAAAAATATTCCCTGATTTTATTTTCTAATTTTTTACATCTTGGAAATATAAATCAGAATGCTTATGAAGGGCATCTCTTCCCTTATGTGCTTTCCACCCGCTTCTTTCACATGTGCTTTGTATTGCAGAGCAGACCTATAATAATATAAATTATTTGTAATAATAGAAATCTAGCCAGCTTCAGAAATACCTTCTTTTGAAAATATGCTCAATATAAAGGAGGAATAAGTGTTTTAATGAGTTACTGCTACTATAGTAAAAAGAGCAGTTGGAGAGATTTTAACATCTGAAATTTTATTGTAGACCATAATTATAATGAAATTTATTTAGAAAGTCCATTATTTAGCTTCCTTTAGAATGATCTATTTTATTTCTGTCCTTACTACAAGCATTTTCTTTTTCTTTTTATCATATATAACTAGTTCAGTCCAGAGTTGATAACATCTCCTAGATTTATTTATCCTCCATTGTACAGCTGAGGCGGTCTTCATATATGCATTAATAATGTTTACATTTATAAAATGGAACACAGACATCCTCCTGGAGTGAAAGATTGTAGGGTCAACAAAATACAGAGATTAGATCATCTATTTAAGTTGACTGCAATGCAGTGAAACTCACAGATCTTGATATCATCTTCTCATTGTGCAACTGAAGCCAAGATGTTACTTAGATAAGAAGTTTCTTCATTGTCTACCTTTTCAGTACTTAAAACAAAAAAAGAATGAGTACAGCTTATCTGACAATGAACACTTGTACAAACAATAAAACAATAAACCTCACATTACCACCATCCAGGATTTTTTCTATATCAGTTTATCTGCTGAAATTTTTTTGCACAAAGATAGTGAAACATCATTTCAGTTTAATTTGAACATATATTAGTCCAAATATTACTATTGTGTAGAGTTGTAACCAGACTCAATATGGCCATGTTTCTCCTTGATAACTACAACATATCCAGAAACTTTAATACACAGAGAAAGGTCATATGATGCTTTAATGATGTTTCCTTCATTAACAAATCTCTCTATGGAGTCTATGTTTAAAAATATATATATATATTTTATCCTTCCAAATTTAGATTAAGAAATAAATACTTTCATTGGCATTGAAATTCCAATCCTTCAAAAGTATAATCCTTCCTGGGACAGTGAGTCTACATGTGTTGAACTTCAGAGTGTAAGAACTCCAACATCATGTAGCAGAGATTCTAGTTCTAGAAAGACCAATTTGATTACAAAGGCTTCCTGGATTTAGCTATCCAGATTGAACAATAATTATTTGGAATTATTTGTTTATTGTTTATTATTATGATTGGGCTTGGATTTCTAGCACACATTTCTAAACAATTGAAATTTATTCTCTAAACATAAACATAAATTTGAATCTTATACTGAAGCTTTTGATTTTATCTACTGTTTTCCTGCACCCAAAACAGAACAATCCTAATAAAGAACTTCTGAATGACATTCTTCTAAGGCAGGGGTGTCAAAGTTTTGTTGCCCTACATGTTACAGTGGCGAATGGAACTGGAAAGCAGGTTAGTGAAGGGATGTGGCTGCCCTGGGGGGTGGGCACATGGTATGTGTGTGAGGGTTTGGCATAGGTTGCTTGGCTGAAGGCCCTCAGATAAGCCGGTGTGGGGTGGGTGGGGCAGTTCCATCACCCCACTGCCTCACTTCATTCTTCACCACTTTTTCTCCTTGATCACCACCATAATGGAGCAGGAAGGTGAGCAACACACTGATGTAGTGATCACAAAGCGAGGTGGGGGTGGAGGTCGAAGCAAGGTGAGGGGTACCGAGCTGGTCCCCCATGCCCTGCACTGGCTTACCTGAGCATCCTGCAGCCAGGTCATTAACATCCTGACAACTGCCTCAGTTGGCAGTGAGGAGGAGGAGCGGGGAAAAGAAAGAGGAAAAGCGCCTTGCCGACCAGGCACTGAAACACTGCCACTACCACCTCAGTGAGATAGAGAGAGAGAGAGATCCAACCTCTATTTGTTGTATGTGTGTGTGTGTGTGTGTGTGATAGAGAGAGAGAGAGGGAGAGAGGAAGGGAGGGAGGCAGAGGGAGAGGGAGACCAATCTGATCCAACTCTGGAGAGTTATATCAGGGTTGGCGGCAGTGTGGTTCAATGCCTGGCCAGTGGGACACTTTTCACTTGGCCTCTTTCCGTCCTTCTCCCCACTCCTCCTCCTTTTTCGGACAAAAACTACGCTTTTCATCTGTCCATTGCAGCCCAGCACCTGAGATTTATTTTGACAGCAGTGGGGCTTGGGGGATGGTCAATTCCTGTTCACGGTGTAGCGGAGAAGGCAGAATGCAATTTTCCCCCCAAAACCAGCCTAGCAGGGGTGGGGTGGGAAACCAAGTGGCCTTGAAAGCAGTTGAAGGCACACCAACTGTAGCTGCCCCACCCCCTGCCTCACCTCACCCCCCACCTACCAGAGACCCCTGAAATCTCTCCCTGTGAATGACTTAGGTTCGCCATCACGGCTCTAGGATCAGGAGGGGATGGTCCTTGCTCTTTGCCTGATTTCTGTCTCCACTGCTCCTCCCTGTCTACAACCTTTCTAATCCTGAAAAGCCTTGCCTGGACTGACTCTGCCCTTCCACAGTTTCCTCCAAGACCAACAGAGCTGCCTTCTTTATCTCTGTTGGTTGTTGTTCCAGATCATCTTCCCCCCATAGATTCAGACTCCAATGGGGCCATGATACTCCCCAACTCCACCCAGCCCCCACAGGCACTACCCACATGATGTCAAGCTGGCCATACCCCTGGGACATGCCCAGTTGGCCACATGTCTGCCCCAGAGCACAACCACAATACTGACCTGGCCTTCAATGAAATTAAGTTTGTCACCCCGTTGTGAAGTTTTATAACAATATGTCTTCGGAAAAGTAGTAAATGTATCTAAAGCCCATGTCACAGTGAACCAATGGATGCAAAGAGGATGTAAAACGGACAAAAAACCTTGCCATC